>PVIU01019209.1:0-36953 GCA_004026605.1 Ondatra zibethicus | reverse complement strand
CATGTATTAACTTTTTGAGAACCGAGTCTTTTTGAATGCACTCCTTCCTAGGCCAGGAGGGATGGGGGTGGGCCTTGGACTTCCAACAGGGCAGGGCACCATGCCCTCTTTCAAGGAAGAAGGGGGAGGGAGGAGGGGTGGGGGGTAGTGGGAGGGGACCGGGAGAAGGGGAAGAAAGGAAAAAAAAATTTTTTTTTTAATCTTTAATTATGTTCTTGAATGGAAAAAATAAAACAAAACAAAAAAAAAAGAAAAAAAATGAAAATCAAAACAAAAACACAAAAAAAACAAAAAGACAAAAAAATGCTATAATAAAACAGTACCCCCCCCCCAAAAAAAAAAAGAACATTTGTGGGGCGGTATGAAACCTAGTACATTGGAAACTTCCTATGACATAGAAAGGTGATTCTAATGAAGTCTCCAATTAACGAGGAACCTACACTGTCCATCTCTTTTCATCAAAAGAAGTTTCCAATGTTAGGACTAGGTTTCATGTAGTTGAGTTGTTGACCAAAGAGTTCCTATGGAAATCCACAAACAACCCAGGTTGTTGCCAAGACAATGGATTGTTCTCCACAAACTGATAGCAAGGCCTTATTACAGAAGACAAAACCTCACATACAACTCATGGAACATGAAGAAATTTTGCTGGTGACTACACAGAACCTTCACCTCCATGTTCTAGTGTCTATGACATGGAAAGGTACTTTGCAGGATATAAAAAGAGAAAAGTAAACATAAAACCAACCAGAAAACCTTTGATCTATTTTGACAGAGCTTTCTGTCCTGCCTGGTCCCGCTGCTGTTCTGTCCCAATGAAACACACAGTGGTTTATATTAATCATAAATTGGTTGGCCTATTAGCTGAGGTTTCTTATTAACTCTTACATCCTACATTAACCCATAATTCTTTTATGTGTCAGCCATGTGGCTTGGTACCTTTTGTCAGCGAGGCATTCTCATTTTGCTTCTTTGTGTTTGGGTTATGACTGTAGACTGAGTCTTTCCTCTTCCCAGAATTCTCCTGTTCTTGTCACCCTGCCTCTACTTCCTGCCTGGCCACTGGCCAATCAGCATTTATTAAAGCAATACAACAGATAAATCTTTATAGGGCACAAGATCATTGTCCTACAGCAGATCTATTAAAGTCCACTGAGCTTGTTAGGGGTGCAGAATAAACATTTCAAACCCAAGCATTATCTCTTAATCCATAGTATTCTACAATTTGGAGTAGTAAATGATGCTGAGACAGCCTTGTCCTCAACACCCTAGAGAGAGAGAGAGAGAGAGAGAGAGAGAGAGAGAGAGAGAGAGAGAGGTGATTCCTTGCTTTCTTTTGTGTCTCTCTCCTTATATTTTGTCTTCAGTTTCAGGTACCCACTGGTACCTGTGTCTCTAGATGCCCCGTGCAAGACACAAGACACTGGAGTTATTGACAGTGATGAAAACAGAATCTACCTCAAGTATGGTACCCTTATCTAGTGTGATGAATTCTGGAGGAAACATGACATCCTTTCTAAGTATGAATCTTCTCTGCATTTCCATCTATGGTGTCCTTATTCCATGCCTTTCATATTCTGTATTCTTAAATGTGGTGCCTCATTCATCCTTTCAGCTTCAACCATATATATATATATATATATATATATATATATATATGCTTACGTGTGTATATATACACTATATATATATATATATATCTTCCACAATATACCTTTCTCATTATTATTCTCTCAAATCCCAGGCTTACTTTCCCAAACAGCTGGCAGATTTATTATCCATATGCCATTCTTTAAGGTTTCTAAACATGTCTCAGGGGAGCCAGGGACAAATTGTTGGTAGCAACCTGTGCTTCAGGTAGTTGAGATTATACAGGTGTAAAATTAGAGAGCAGTTATTACAAGGTATTTTTTTTAACATACATGTTGTATTTGAATTACAACTATAATTATTGCTTCCTAGCCTTGTCTAAACATGCTGGCTTGTATTTACTAGTAAAAACTGAAATAAATTGGTTTGACAACAGTGAAAAAAATTAAAAATCATCATCAAAAAAGAAAATTCCCTCCAAATATTTTTCCTCCAATTTTATAATATAAATATCATACTGGCCTTGCTGTTTCTTTTGGTTATTTTGTTGGACTGGCCAGAGATTCTCTCTCTCTCTCTCTTTCTCCCTATCTTCCTGCCTTCCTCTCTCCCTTTCCACTCCCCATTCTGGAACCATACAATTTGCCTCTCCCATCTTCTGGTAATCAGTCTTCTAGCTTTAACCCCACGCACCATTCCTCTGGTGATCAGTTTCTTCTTAACCAGATTTCTTGAACTCCATCTTTCAGTCCTCTGTGCATGTTTATTCTAAATTGGTTACAGTTTGGCAGAACTTTTATGCTTTTTGCATGTTTGTTTTCAAGATGGTCTCACTGGCCCAGGCTCTTCTAAAACTTTAAATCTGCTGCTTCAGTCTTACAGGTGCTGGAGTTACAGGAATGCTGCATTGTTCCTAGCTCTTGATTGTCTTTCTTATGATTGATTCAGTTCTCTGTTTTGCCTTGATGAAATATAACGTCAATGGCATAACATTCAAGGGCCTCATCAATGCCCCTTCTGCTTTAACTCACATTTCTATATGATTAAACCCCAAGTCCTCTGCCGACCACCTCCCTGGATCCCACAATCACCTGTGATCTGCCCGTTGAGGACTTGCTGGCACCTCCCCTCATCTGTCCTGTGTCCTTGCACCAGCTGTACTGTTTCTGTCTTCTGTATACCCTAGTATCAGTTTACTCTACGATTTATCCTTCATGCATTTTTACTACATTTGATAGGAAAGTACGGCCAGCTGAGTTAATCTGACCTAGTCCCTTGTTCCTATTCTATGCCCCTCTTCACTGTTACTCTCAGGCGGCAACCTATCTTCTTGGAATAGAAATGCTCTTCATCCTTGAGACTATCTGCGACCTTTTGAAGCAGAAAGTCATGCCTCTCCTTGCCTCCTCAGCCTACTGAGTCACATTCACATCAGGACAGGGCACAATGATGGCTCTTAAGAAAACATCTCAAAACACTTGAAGATTCAAAAGCACAAACTAAAACTTTTTTTGAAATTATGGACTTGACCAAATAACTTTAAGGCCACTTGTGCTTAGATTCCATTCTAGGGAAACAACAGCAGTCTTTGGTTAATGAGGATTTTGGTTTAATTGCCAATAAACATTTAAAGTTAACACACATAGCTCTTAACACTTCTCTTGCCTTACTTGAGAACCCAGGAGTTTACCTGGTTCTCCCTGTGGCAGCTGGTGATCCAGGCAATTAGGGGAAATCTGCTAACTGAGAAGTCTAACCATGTGAGAAGGCAAAAGAAGGACAAACAGGAGAAGCAGTACCAAGTTCTTTGTATGTTAGTGATTGTCTAAAGACTCAGGTATGAGTTCAAAGATCTTGCATCTGACTGGTTGAACATTCACGCATTGTACAGATTAAAGGGAGTAACTAATTGCATAAATATTTATTTTTTGGTGTCTTATTCTCTGAAACTTTCTGAAATTACTCTTTGGAAGAAGAGCTGTGATTTTTGTCCTCATTGGTGGAGCTTTGCTTATAGAATAATGTACAGTATTTTCGAGTTTTTGTGTTGTCATCATTTGCTACTTCTGAAAGGCATCTCCCTTCCTAAGAAGGTTTCCTCAAACACATGGTTTCCATCACAACAATTCCCTGTGGAAATTAGACTAGGTCAGATCTCGATTGATAATCTGTGAGAGAAATCCTAGGCCAGACAATACCAGTTATGAACTGTTAGAGACAGCTTGGTGAAGATAAGAGCTATGAAAGAAAGTTGAGGGTTGGAAAGATGTCCCAGCAAAAGAAGTGGGTTGAGAAGTTCTAGGCCTCATGTATGGAAAGATAGAGCAGGAAAGCACCATCCTAGGACCAGTCACTCAGATGGAAAATTACCATTCTCTTTCCTTGATCCTTGAGAAAATTTTAATGCTTTTATAAATTTCATTTAAAAACTTTTCCATATTTTTAAAATCCTCATCTATTGTATTAAATCACCAGGAGATATAGCTAGAACATGTCTAGCTTCCAATGAGTTTGATTGGAACTTTTTTAAACTGCGAGTTAGAGGCAGTGTTGTAATCTGGAAGGGTCCTTGGCCATCTTGGCTGTATGCTCACCACTCACATGCAGTGGTTGAAAACCCTGTTCCCTCATGTTTACCTGCAGAACTTGCTTTGGGTGTGGGAATGAGATGGCAGAGAAATTCAATTTCCCTTTCTCCCTCATCATTCCGTCTTCTCTGTGCTTTTTCCTGTACTAGAGTTATATAAAAATCAATTCTATTACCTGGTGGTATGGGACATCCAGCATTAAGAAAAATGTCGTTAAAGGGAATAGTGGCCCTTAAAGGGCTTTTCATTGATTTTCATTGGGTTTAACTGCTGTCCTCTGGCTCCCAGACAACATTATCTCTTCCTATTGAAAATTGCACTTTTTGTTCTTAAGCGGAACTTGCCTAGCAGAAGGAAACTTCTGGAATCAGTCTTGTTATACAAAGTAAGCGGTGGAACTCATACTTAACAGTGCACTTTCAATATACCTTAAGGACCAAAGAAAGTTATAGGGACAGGAAGAAGAAGTGGAGGAAATCTGCAACTGAGACAAAGACAGAGCTGTGGAGAGAAATGCTAATTAGAGCCACAGCTCACTAACACTTGTTGAGACTCTGAGGTTACATGTATGAGAAGACTGAGCTCACCGCCAGTCATCTCTGGGTGCTCAAGGAAGACAAATATAATCAGAAGTGCTCGGGGGGGGGCAGCCATTATCTTGGTTCATCCATCTGAGCTTTGAGAGTCTTTAAAGAAGGGATGAGGAAAGGAGAGGCATTTCCCTTCTAGCTAAAAACCATGACATGCTACAGACAGTGCTGAATCATCATCCCTAATGAGCACCACCAGGATGATAGAGGCCTGAGACCAGATTTGAGAGAGGACACTGGGGCATGGGAACCAATGAGCTGTGAGTACTTGCAATCAATGTGTTTAACTAACTACCACCCCTTTCTCCAGTGTTCCGAGAAGGTACATTTATTGCAGGTTCGATCCTTTGGTTAAGGGCCTAGTGAGGCAAAAGGACCATTTAAATGGCTCATGTGAATATTTCTAGAAGACTCTCAAGTATAAGATACAAGAATCTATACGAAAAGTTGACAATTGTGAAGATTTTGAATGCTCTCAACACAAACAACACATGCCTGATAACCATGCTTTACATGCATGTATTGAAATGATATACTTTCCCTAAAAGTACCTATGAAACAGTCTCTCTCTCCCTTCCTTCTCCTCCTCCCTCCCCCCTCTGTGTGTGTGTGTGTGTATGTGTGTGTGTGTGTGTGTGTGTGATTGAAAAAACTGAATACTTGTGTTCTTCTACATACTTGAAAACTTGGGTCTTGAGGATGGAGTTATTCTTCCACACATATTGTGCTTTCTCACTTGCAGCCTATGTCCTGAAATAGACAGAGCAGAGATGTCCATCACAACCCAATCCCAGCCTTTCCCTTGTCTTTCCTGCAAGTATACTCCTGTATCTAGTTTAACTGTAGTTCTCCTTCCATAATATATATTGCAAGGAAAGACTTATTTGCTACTATCCCTTCTACCTCTAGATGTACTTAAGGACTGAGAAAATGACATAAAGTCTGTTGTCTAGGGTTGATATGTCCTGAAACTATCATCCCATAGTTTTAACCCCTTTTGATATTTTCTGTTTAGTCAAACCATTGCTACTTTAAACTCAGGTTATCCCAAATGACCCTTTGGCATCTTATTTTTTAAACTGGCTTTTCTCTTGGATCCCCTATCATGTTTAATCATCTGTTATTCTGCCTGTGTCCTATCTTGGAAAGCCTGTGATAACGAAACCATAGTTGCTAAGTATTAGGTGTATCTAACTGGGAGTGCAGTTTATTTGAACTGCTAGAATAGAACACTGTAGACTATAAGCAGGTGGCCTTCTTCTTAACATTCTAAGGTCCGGAAGTCCAGGATGAAGGTGCCAGAAGAATGAGTATTGTGTGCTGATGGTTCATTGTCCAGTTTGCAGAAAGCCACCTTGTTTTATCCTCACATGACAGAAGAGAGAGGATGAAAAGCTATGTGGGAGGAAGATGGAGGAAAAGGGGAGAAATTTCTTGGTGACTCTTCTTATATGGATCCTGATTTCACCCATAATGGCTCCATCCTCAGGACAAAGGAAGAAAGAGAGGAACAGATGGGGAGGGATAAACTAGAGGTGAGAGGTTGTACAATTCTTCTCACAAGGCATAAGTCTTGTACCAGAGCCCTTAACTCACATGAACTAGTTACCTTTCAAAGGTCCCATACCATCATTGGGGTTTAATATTTTGACATATGAGTTTTGTGGGAGAGTATCGGCAAATTTGTGGAGGACAGAAATGCATAGGTTTGATCATTTTAGTGAGGAAATTGGGCAATAGTATAGAGCCAAGTAGTCTGAATAGCTCCATTGTTTTTAGTTGTGCAGATGTGGATGGAGAGTGCTGTATGCTATACAGGCCCAATCCATTCAGGAATCTTTAAGGCTCTCGACAATGTTCTCATTAATGCTCTCATTTATATTCCCAGGCACCTGAAGGCCGATTCTGAATCACAGGCTGTGAACCTCTCTCTGAGGCTCTTCCCCTTTGTTTGACCTAGGTTGACTTGCTTTACTCACCTAGTGCTCACTCATCCAATCAGCGGGCTTGCTAGAGAGTACAAAGGCAAGTGTCCCTTGGATTACTCTGAAATAAGTCCTCAAGCTTATTGGCACATCAAACTCAACTCATCCTTCGCACTATTATTGCTTCCTCCACTCTCCCGTGCAGGTAAGATTCCTCAGTAAAACAACTCTTGATCCCTGTAAGAGTCCAACATAGGACAGTGGCCAAGTCCTGTCTCACACCTGCCTCTTTATGTTAAAACTGGCTCACACAGATGAAATGTCAGTAGACTGGAATTGACTTAAACCCTTCTAGCATATTTCAGAGTGTGTTCCCACTTCAATGGCCCCACCCCTTTATCCTTGGAGTGCTTTTTAAGAACTAGGGATTTTTAGAAGTCCTAAATTAGAGCTCCCTATGGGGCCCAAGCCCTAGACAAAGAACCACGAGCTACTAATGACTTCTGAGAGAGGGGAGATTAGTATTTCCCTAGTGGGTTATCCAGCATCAAGTGGTCCACCCTGATCTGAGAGAGGGGAGATTAGTATTTCCCTAGTGGGTTATCCAGCATCAAGTGGTCCACCCTGATCTGAGAGAGGGGAGATTAGTATTTCCCTAGTGGGTTATCCAGCATCAAGTGGTCCACCCTGAAAGCTTACAGATATAAGAAACACTAAGTGGACTCAGTGAGTTTACACACACGCACACACACACACACACACACACACACACACACACACACACGGAAGCCACGAATTAGAGCAGGAGGGTGGTGGTGAGTGGATTGAAGGGAGGCACATGGAATAGTTTGGAGGGAGGAAAAATAAGGGGGTAAATGATGTAATTATATTCTCACTAAAATATAAAATTTTAAAAAGGATTCATCTTTCAATATGGAATACCCTCAAAGCTGCACCTGTTCTCTATGGCTCTGTTGATTGCTGGACTTTAGCCTTTGGCTACTCAGCATGGTTTGGCCTATGCAGCGAAGGTCAGGTCCTGGCTGGGTGAAGGTGGCCTCTGGACTCCGCTTCCTTAGTCATACTCAAAGATGCTTTTCTCTGAGCCTTAATGAACCAGGGGCACTGAAGCTGAAGATCCAGCCCCTGGCCATCTGGAATCAATTTTTTTCCTTTGGAGATTGTATTAAATTTACAAACTTATATTTGCAGAGAAAATGCATTTATGAGAATATATTCAGGGATGTGGGAAGTAAGCCTGTTTGTTTAAGTCTGCTTCTCTGTGTTTTAGGAGTCCTTAAGCATTTTTTTCAGAAGCTTTGCTGTTTATGTTTAAACATTTCATCCCGCGAACTGAATTGTCTCTTCCATTTTTCTTTCTAACGTTTATTTGTTTAAATACACATTTTTGAGACTAAAAACCTCATGTGTCATCAAACTATCTCATGTCTTCTCCAGTTGCTCTATCTCCCCCAATCCCTAAAGACACACTTGGAAAAAGAGCCTCCATTCTTCCCAACTTGAACAACATATTTCCTTGTTTCTAGTTTACATGAACTTAGGTCGATACCTCTTCTTTTTAAATCTCTGCACTCGGATTTGCATTGTAGTATGTATTTGTCTTGATTTCATCCTCTTGAAGATGGCATCACTATGTTTGTTTTTTTTCTCTGCTGAGACTGAGTCTTTTTCATATGAGTCAAATAATGGAGTTTATGACCTGGTCAGCAAACAGCACATGTGGGAAGCAGCTGCTGGACCATCCTTGTTGGTTATAATCTCCAAACACACGGCTGAGGAGGAGTCAGGCCTCGAAATTTTCATTCATGTTTGACACTGAGTTTCACAAAGAGCAACTATGATTCCTTGATATTCATCACACGTGTCTTGATGCGTGTGCCTGTGTAAAGGCGCTCCTGGTTTCAAACAGGCCATACTCAGTGCTTTGTTCTCTTTACAATGTGTGAGATCAGCATTTAGCATTAAGTTTATATTTTCACAATGACTATGCTAACATGCAAAACGTTATCAGATCATATGTCTAGCAATCAAAACATTTACTTAAGTGCTTTATTTGGTAGCATGTTGGGAGTGAAGTTAAGTTTGAAAATCTTTGTGTAAAAGTAAAATATTTACGTTATAAAGTCTTAATATTGGTCCTAACCTTAAAACTCCTTTTGGAGTACTAGTCTTGTAATTTTTCTTGATTTTTCTAGTAGTTAATTGACCCTCTTAGGATGATTTTATTATTTCATTCTTTTACTAACATATTGCTAGGAAAGAGAATGTGTCCACCACACTGACAAAATTACTAAATACCATTAACAAAGTCATTAGTATTTTTAGCAAAGACTAAAATGACTGATGACAGCAGCCTTACCAGGTGTCAGGTGCCTCTCCATGTTCAAGATTTGCATGTAGCCCTCAGCTCCCTAAGCAATGCCTTACTTTTTGGGAAATAGGAACCTGCCCACTTCACATGCATAGAAGTCATTAGAATGTGGGACCTTAGATTCCAGCTATGTCAGTCCTGTTATTTTACAGGAAAACCTGCAGAGTTTCTAGAGCCCAGTTACTCAGTCCACCTTCTTAATACTGGGCAGGAAATAAGTTTCAAATGGAGTCTTGGGTAGTTCTAGCACAAGATAATAATTTTAATTTGTAGGTGCTTTGCCAAAGGTGTGCCCTAAGCCATGGATTTTTCTTGTATTCCTGTCTAGTACTTCACATGTACTTTTATGTGCATTCCTTAAATACAGAATTGAGCACGTATGGAAGTATTCTGGTATATATTGGTGACTAATGAGAGACCAGATGACTAATCTTGTGTGCACTAGTGGCTAATGATGTGCACCACAATTTGGCAATGTCAAGTAGCGTAGTCACTCATCTATCAGGGATACGGAGTGCTAATACTACACCTAGAGTAAAGAGCACATGGTTTAGTGTTGAGGGACCTGAGTTTATGTTTTTTGCTAAGCATCAGTAAATAAAATGCTGCTCTTTTATTGTTAAAAATATGTAAATGTGTGAGTCTGGGAGACTCACAGCTCTAGGTTTTAATCCCTCATTGCTAAAAAAAAGAAAAGAAAATCTTTTTCAGCTGGGCCCTGGGGAGCATATTGTGATTCAAATACTAACGAAAAGGGAATCTTCGGTACATAAAAAGACATTGTTTGAAAACAAAACAAGAGCAATCTCCTCCCAAAACAAAAAACTAACAAATCTCAAAATTCATACTACTATGTTTCCCTTAAAAATGTTAATGAGATACCCAAAAGTTTAAAGCACTGTAAACATCCCTTACTATCATTCTCGTGTTTACTAAAAGGCATAGGCAGCACATCCTTTTACAAAGACATTACTGATGTGATGATTTCTTTCCAAAATTTACTTTGCTGACTTTGAAGGGCGTAGTAAACTATAAAGAGAGCCAAGTGCTCCAAAGAACTAAAATAACATGAAATCCAGCAGACATAGCTTTGCTCACGTGTAAATACCACCACCATCATGCCCTTTGGATGTTTCTTCAAAGAGCTGCTCCCAGAGATTGGGTCCACATTACTTTAAGCAGTTTAGATGCTTAAATACTGGATGCTTGATCTCTGCGACCCCTATGAGCTTAGTTGATTCTGTGGGTTGTGTTATCATGGTATCCTCGACCCCTCTGTCTCCTACAATTCTTCCTCTCCCTCTTCTGCAGGGTTCCCTGAGCATGAGCTCAGCATAACGTTTGGCTCTGGGTCTCTGCATTTTCTCCAGTCTAATCAGGTGCTGGATGAAGCCTCTCTGATGATGATTGGGGTAGGTACCAATCTACGAGTGTTTTAGAATGCCTTTGGGAATCACTTCATTGACTTTTTTCTTTCGCCGGTCGTGTTTGGTTCTGTCCCAGGTTTCTGGGCTATCCAGCCTCTAGTTAATGGCCATCCAACAGGGTCAGGCTTAGACTCCCTCTCATGGTATGGGCCTCACATTGGACCAGTCATTGGTTTGGCCACTCCCACCATTAACCCCAGCACATCTGGCAGGCAGGACAAATTGTAGGTGGAAAGTTTTGTGGCTGGATTGATATCCAGTCCCACCACTGAAGCCTTGCCTGGTTACAATGTATCCCCTATTACTAGGAGTCTTCACTAGGGTCACCCATGTAGATTCAAGAGAGTTTCCACTGCACTAGGTTTCCACATAATTCCCCCTCCCCAAGTACCCCCTGTCATCCTATCCCTCTTTTTTCCCAGGTCTCTCTCCCCCTGTCATCCCATCCCTCTTCTTCCCATTCCCACCTGCCACAGTTTACCCAAAAAATCTATTGTATTTCCCCTTCCCAGGGAGATCCATGCACCTCATCTCCCTTGAGCCCTCCTTGTTACTTAACCTCTCTGGGTCTGTGCACTGTGGCATGATTATTCTTAAAGCTACTATTCAGTTATAAGTAAGAATATACCATGTTTGTCTTTCTGGGTTACCTTGCACAGGATGAAATTTTTTCTAGTTTCATCTATTTGCCTACTATTTGCATGATGCCACTTTTTTAAAAAGCTGAATAATATACCATTGTAGAAATGCACCCCATTTTCTTATCTGTTGTTCAGTTGAGGGACATCTAGGTTATTTCCAGTTTCTGGCTATTATGACTAAAGCTGTTATGAACATAGATGAATAAGTGTCCTTAGAGTTGGATGGAGTGTCCTTTGGATTTATGCCAAGGAGTGGTAAAGCTGGGTTTTGAGGTAGAAGTATTCCCAATATTCTGAAGAGTTGCCATATTGATTTCCATAGTAGTTCTACAAGTTTGCACTCCTACCAGCAATGGAGGTGCTCTCCCCTTGCTCCACATCCTAGCCATCATGAGTTATGTTATTGACTTTAGCCATTCTGACAGCTGTAAGATGGAATCTCAAAGTAGATTTTGATTTGCTTTTTCCGAATGACTGAGGATGTTGAAGATTTCTTTATGTGTTTCTCAGTCATTTGAGTTTCCTCTGTTGAGAATTCTGTGTTTAGATTTGTATACCATTTTTTTTTTAAATTGGATTCTTTGGGTTGTTAATGTCTAGTTCCTTGAATTCTTCATAGGTTTTGGATATTAGCCCTCTATTGGATGTGGAGTTAGTGAAAATACTTTCCCATTTTATAGGGTGATATTTTGTCCTATTGATGATGTTCTTTACCTTACAGAAATTTTCAGTTTTATGATGTCCTATTTATTAATTGTTGATCTTTGTGCCTACACTCACGGTGTTTTGTTCAAGAATTTGTCCCATGTGCCAATGCATTCAAGGGTATTCTCCACTTTCTCTTCTTTTAGGTTCAGTGTACCTGGCTGTATGTGGAAGTCTTTGATCCACTTGGACTTTAGATGTGTGCAGAGTGATAGATACGAATCTATTTGCTTTTTTTCTACATGCAGATTCCAGTTAGCTCAACACCATTTGCTGAAAATGCTTTCTCTTTTCCATTATGTGTTTCTGAGGTCTTTATCAAAATTCAGGTGTGCTTATGTGTGTGGATTTATGTCTGGGTCTTTGATTCGATTCCATTTATCAGTTCTGTTTATACACCAAATGCCATGAGGTTTTTATTACTACAGTTCTGTAGCACAGCTTGGATCCAGGATGGTGATACCTTCTAAAGTTCTTTCGTTGTACAAGATGTCTTAGCTTTCCTACATTTTGTTTCCATACGAAATTGGGTTTTGTCCTTTCAAGGTCTGGAAAGAATTGTGTTGGAATTTTGATGGGAATTGCATTGAATCTGTAGATTGCTTTTGGTAAGCTGACTATTTTTTACTGTGTTAATCCTGCCAATGTATGATCATGGGAGATGTTTTCATCTTCTGATATCTCTTTCAATATCTTTTTTCAAAAATTTGAAAATATAAGTCTTTCACTTGCTTGGTTATAGTTACATGCCTATATTTTATATATATTTTTTGTGGCTATTGTGAAAGGTGTTCTTTCCCTGACTTCTTTCTCAACCCATTTGTCATTGGTATATAGGAAGGCTACTGATTTTTTTAGTTGATATTGTATCCAGTCACTTCTCTGAAGGTGTTTATCAGTTGTAGGAGCTCCCTATTAGAATTTTTGGGGCCCCTTATGTATACTATCATATCATCTGCAAATAATGATCCTTTGACTTCTTCCATTCCAATTTGCACCCATTTTATCTCTTCCAATTATCTTACTACTCTAGCTAGCACTCAAAATACTATATTGAATAGACATGAGTAGAGTGGACAGCCTTGTCTTGTTCCTGATTTTCATGGAATTGCTTTGAATTCCTATCCATTTAATTTGATGTTGTCTGTAGGCTTGCTGTAAATTGCATTTATTATGTTTAGATGTGTCTCTTTTATATGTGATATCCCCAAGACTTTTATCATGAAGGGGTGTTGAATTTTGTCAAAGGCTTTTTCAGTTTCTAATGAGAAAATCGTGTGTTTTTTTTCAGATTGTTTTTATGGTGGGTTACATTGACTGATTTTCATACATTGAACTGATTTTCATACATTGAACCATCCGTACATGTAACATGAGGGCCTGGTTGGTTTCTGTCCTCCTACCAGGTCCCACAGTAATTAGGTCCCAAAGAATCACACAGAAGGACTACATAAGTTATAAAACTGATTGGCGCATTAGCTCAGGCTTCTTATCAGCTCTTATAACTTATATAGCCCATTATTCTTATCTATGTCAGCCACATGGCTCAGTACCTTTTTCAGCAGGACAGGTCACATCTTGCTTCTTAGGTGGTCTGGGCAGGACTGGGGACAGAGCTTCCTTCTTCCCAGAATACTCCTGTTCTCATTGCTCCACCTCTACTTCTTGTCTGGTTTTCCCGCCTATACTTCCTGCCTGGCTAATGACCAATCAGCATTTATTTAAAACATAATTGACAGATATAGAATTGTTCTCCCACACCATCTACATCTGGAATGAAGCATATGTGAACATCGTGCATAATCTTTTTCATCTGTTATTGGATTTGGTTTTCTAGTACTTTTGAAACTATGTTCAAAAGGTAAGTGTTTATCAGCTGTACTTAATTGGTCATTAATTCTGTGTGGTTTGGGTATCAGGGATGTTCTTTCTGTTTCTATTTTGTGGATTTATTTGAAGACTATCAGTATTAGCTCTTCTTCAAAAGCCTGGCAGAATTCAATGTTAAAACTGTCTGGCTCTGGACTTTTTTTGGTTGGGAGACTTTCAATGACTGCTTCTATTTCCTTAGGCATTATAGGTCTATTTAATTGTTTATCTGATCTTGATTTTACTTTGGTAAGTTGTGTTTATCAAGAAAATTTTCCATTTCTTTTAGATTTTCCAATTTTGTGGAGTACAGGTCTTTGAAGTATGATCTAATGATTTTTGAATTTCCTCAGTTTCTGTTGTTATAAACCTCTTTTTATTTCTGATTTTGGTAATTTGAATATTCTCTCTTTGTCTTTTAGTTAGTTTGGATAAGTGTTTGTCTATCTTGTTGAGAAACTATCTTGTTGATTTTCTCAAGGAACCAACTCTTTGTTTCACTGATTCTTTGTATTGTTCTCTTTAATTCTATGTTGTTTATTTCAGCTCTTAGTTTGATTATTTCCTGCTGTCTATTCCTCTTGGATGTACTTGCTTCTTTTTGTTCAAGAGTTTACAGATGTGCTGTTCAGTTGCTAGTATGGGCTCTCTCTAATTTGTTTATGTAGGCACTTTGTACTATGAACTTTCCTCTTAGCAAGGATTTCATTGTGTCCCATAAGTTTAAATGGCTGTGTATTCATTTTAATTGAATTTGGAAAGTCTTTAATTTCTTTCTTTATTTCTGCCTTAACCCAGTAGTCATTCAGTTGAGAGTTGTTCAGTTTCCATGAACTTTTTGGCTTTCTCTTATTTCTGTTGTTGAAGCTCAGCTTTAAATTATAGTTGTCTGACAGAGTGCAGGGGTTATTTCAATTTTATTTTATCTGTTTAAACTTGTTTGTAACCAAGTATGTAATCAATTTTGGAGAAAGCTCTGTGAGGTTCTGGGAATGTATATTCTTTTGTATTTGTGTGAAATGCTCTGTAAACATTTGTTAGGTCCACTGGGTTTATAATGTCTGTTAGCTCCAGTTTTTCTCTGGTTAGTTGTAACATGAGGGCCGGCTTGTTGGGGTTTCTGTCCTGCCCAGTTCCCACAGCCTGCAAGCCCCAAAGAAATCACACATAGAGGTCTATATTAATGATAAACTTATTGGCCCATTAGCTCAGGCTTCTTATTAGCTCTTGTAGCTTATATAGCCCATTATTCTTATCTATGTTAGCCACATGGCTCAGTACCTTTTTCAGCGGGACAGGTAACATCCTGCTTCTTCAGTGGTCTGGGCAGGACTGGGGAGGAATGGGCTTCCTCCTTCCCAGCATTGTCCTGTTCTCATTGCTCCACCTTTACTTCCTGTCTGGTTGTCCCACCTATACTTCCTACCTGTCCAATCAGCGTTTATTTAAAACATGATTGACAGGATACAGACAGTTCTCCCGCACCATTTAGTTTTGTCTGGATGACCTGTCCATTGGTGAGAGTGGGATTTTGAAGTCTCCCACTATCAATGTGTAAGGCTTGATGTGTGATTTAAGCTTTAGCAATATTTCTTTTACAAATATGTATATCATGTCTTTCTTTGGACTGACAGCTCCCAAATAATGAAAATGGAGACTTTTTTTTTTATTAATTATGAATGCTTGGCTTAACTTAGTCTTGTTCTTAAGTAGCTCTTAAAGCTTAAATTAAGCCATTTATATTAATCTAATTTCAGTCACATGGCTCATTGCCTGACTGATATGACAGGAAACGGTGGACACATGCAGGGAGCATGTAAAAGCCTGCCATAGAGACTGCTGCATCTGTGTCCTATGGCTACAGGAAAATATTCCTTTTGTCCTTCTGTCATTTGCAGGCTCCTTCTGTGGCTCCACTTAGCACATGGTGCTAGAGGCAGTCTCTGCCCCCTTCAGGCCAGTCCAGCCAGCTACCCCACTGGTTCTGAGCTGCAACCACTGTTTGCCCTTCTGTGAGAGATGAGGCCTGTGTCTATCTGTCATAGTTCAGGGAAGTTGCTTGGCCCACACTGTGGCAGGCAGGAGTTTCTACCTAGTCTCCCTCCCAGTAGCATGCCTGCTGTTCACAGGCCCCACTCAAGGGCTAGGGTACACAGCAGGGCCTCTGAAAAGATCCCTGTAGGCCACAAGCACTGAGCCTGACTGAGAGACTGCAGAATCTAAGAAGCAATGTCTGGCTCTGTGTCCAAAACTTTGCTCAGTTTTTCCAGGCCTTATGCATGGATATATGTGCCTCCATGTTGGACACCAAATGTAGCAGGTCTTTCTTTGAACTGCCAGCTCCAGAATAGTGAATGAAACAGAGACGTTTTACTAATTATGAAAGCTTGGTTTTAGCTTAGGCTTGTTCCCACTTAGCTCTTAAAACTTCAATTATCTGGTTTATATTAATCTACATTCTGCCACTTGCCTCATTACTTCTCTTCAGTACCATGCATCCAACTTCCCCTGTTTCTGTCTGATGAGTCTTCTGCTCCTCTGCTTCTTTCCCTGAGTTTCCATCTGTCCCCAGGAGTCCCAGCTATCCTCTACTGTCTACATATTGGCTGATCAGTTTTTTATGAAACCAGTCAGAAAGTGTCTTAGGCAGTTGAGGAAGGATAGAGACACACCTTCACATAGTTTACAAAGATGATCCCAACAACTGCATGTGCCCTTGTATTTGGGGCATAGATGTTAAGAATTGAAGCATCATCTTGGTGTAGTTTTCCTTTTACAAAGTGCCCTTCCATGTCTATTTGGATTGATTTTGGTCTGAAATTTATTTCGTTAGACATTCGAATGGCCATATCAGCTTTCTTCTTAGGTCCATTTGCTTAGAACATCCTTTGCCAACCTTTTACTCTGAGGTAATGCCTATCTTTGATGTCAAAGTATGTTTCTTGTATACAGCAGAAAGATTGATTTTGTTTACACATCCATCCTGTTTGTCTGTGTTTTTTTATTGGGCAACTGAGTCCATTGATATTGAGAGGTATAAATGGCCAATGATTATTAATTCCTGTTATTTAGTTGGTGATGGTTTTGTGTGTGTGTGTTGTGTTGTGTATTTTCTTTCTTTTGGTTTTGCTGGTGTGAGATTATTTGTTGCCTGTGTTTTCACAGGTGTAGTTAACCTCCTTGGGTTGTAACCATCTTTCTAGTATCTTTAGTAGGTCTGGATTTTTAGGTAGATGTTGTTTAAGTTTGACTTTATTATGTAATATCTTATTTTCTCCATCTATGGTGATTGAAAATTATGTTAGGAATAGTAATCTGAGCTGGCATCTGTGGTCTCTTATAGTCTAGAAGAAATTTGTCTGCACCTTCCTGGTTTTTAATCTCCATTGAGAAGTCAGGTATAATTTTAATAGGTCTATCTTTATATGTTACTTGATCTTTTTCCTTGCAGATTTTATTATTCTTTCTTTGTTCTGTATGCTTAGTGTTTTACTTACTCTGTGACATGGGAAATTGTTGCATGGGAGAGGGCCACTTGTTTGTCCCGTCTGCTCTGCTAGCTTAGCCCTGAAATAACACAGAAATTGTATTCATTAAAACACTGCTTGGCCCATTAGCTCTAGTTTCTTATTGTCTAATTCTTACATCTTAATTTAACCATTCCTATTAATCTGTATATTGTGACGTGGCAGTGGCTTACTGGGATTCTAACTGATGTCCATCTCAGGCAGAGGATCCATGGCTTCTCCCTGACTCTGTCCTTCTTCCTCCCAGCATTCAGTTCTATTTCCCCCCTGCCTACCTAAGTTCTGCCCTATCAAAAGGCCAAGGTGATTTCTTTATTCATTAACCATTGAAAGCAACACATAAACAGAAGGACCTCCTACACCAGGGACTTTCTTTTCTGGTCCAATCTACTTGGTGTTCTGTAAACTTCTAACTTTTTCAGGGTAGGAAAATTTTCTTCTTTAATTTTGTTAAAAATATTTTCTTGGCTTTTGATCTGGGATTCTTCTCCTTATATTCCTATAATTTTTAGTTTTGTTCCTCTCATAGTGTCCCACGTTTTCTATAGTTTTTTTTTAGATTAACATTTTCTTTGACTTGTATATCTGTTTATTCTATAGTATCTTCAATACCTGGGTTTTTCTTATTCATTTCTTGCATTCTGTGGGTAATCCTTGTTTCTGTAGTTCTGTTTATATGCTTAGACTTTCTATTTCCAGAATCTGCTTAGTTTGTGTTTTCTTTATTGCTTCTCTTTACTTTTTCAGGTCTTAAACTGTTTTATTTATTTCCTTCAACTATTCTTTTGTTGTTTGTTATTTCCTCAATTTCATTATTTCTTTTTTAAGGACCTCTATCATTATCATAAAGTTGGTTTTAAGGTCTTTCTCTTGTGTATCAGCTGTGATGGAATATTTATGGATTACTGTATTAGGATGGCTGAGCTCTGTTGGTAATATATTGTCCTAAATATTGTTGACTGTGTTCTTACATTAGCCTCTAGGCATCTGGGCTTGGATTGCTTATAATTTCAGAGTTTCTTTTTGTTGGATTGATGTTTTCCTCCTCTGTTTCTGTTTCCTCTCTGGTCTTCTGGCCAATGTGGTCTGTGGTTGAGTAGCGGTTCTCTATCTGAGTTGGGGGTTGGACTTCTGACATCCATGATGGTTTCTGGTCAAGTAGTGGACCTCCACCAGAGTTAGGTGCCTGAATTATGGTGACAAGGAAGGGAAGAGCATTGTGGGATAGTGTTGGAAGTCATTTAGAGAGTAGAAGCAGAACAAGGATAGCCCTGTAGTCAAGCAGTTGGCTTCCATTGGATAGAATCAAAACCATGTTTCCAAAGCTTTTCTGAGAAAGGGAGACCACATGAGGAAATTCTGCTTGAAATTTTGTTCAGGAATATAAAAATATTGTGAATAGTTGCATAAATTATAGGTTAGTAAAGGTAACTGGGATTAGAGGGTACTTTCACTGAGAAGTTTGAACTTCTTCATTTCTCATTGAGTTTCTTCAAACAGGACACCCTTTAACTGCAGTGAGAATCTATTAAAATGTATGGAATATGGTTTAGGAGGGTGCTAGTTCCTTTCTGGTTGCTTAGCCTCATTTCCCGGCCACCTAGACTTCTGAAATAATCACACAGAAACTATATTATTTGTATTATATCAATACTGTTTGGCCAATAGCTTAATCATATTTCTAGCTAGCTTACATCTATAATTAACCCATTTCCATTATTTTTATATTTTGTCATGAAGCTCATGGCCTATTGGCAAGGTTCCAGCTGGCTGTTCATGTTTTTCCCCCGGGCGGCTACATGGCATCTCTGACTCTGCCTTCTTTCTCCCAGCATTCAGTTTAGTTTTCCCTGCCTAGATCTAGTCTGCTTTATCACAGGCCAAGTCAGCTTCTTTATTGATTAACCAATAAAAGCAACACATAACAGAAGGACTTCCCACATTATTTCCCCTTTTCTGTTTAAATAAAAAGGAAGGTTTTAACTTTAACACAGTAAAATTACATATAATAAACAGGTATCAAGCAAGAATTACAGTTACAACATTTATATCTACTTTATCTTTTATCATAACTAAGGAAAACAGTAATTATAACTATATATTCTTCAACTCCATCAAAGACTCCAGAAGGATATATTATTATTACCTAAATAAACAGGAAGTGCATTGAAAGCAATTTCCAAAACTCTAGAATTGACAGAAACATCTGACTACCTGGACAGTCACCCAAAGTTCCTCCTTATGGTTGGAGCATCCAATCTTCAGCTCACAGATCCATAGTATCTGGAAGACTTTTCCATGAAGGAGGAAATTTAAAAAACAGTTCCTCCTATATTGGCAGTTTGTCAGTCACTTTCTTCTGTGTCCTACAGAATGTCTGGCAGACTCTTTCATGAAGCAGGAACCCTGAAGGACTGTCTTCCCTTCTTTAGGCAAGTTCAGCAGTCATTTTTCTGCGGGATCTGCATGTCCATTTCATACAGCATACCATCAAGCAGTCCAGGCAAGAGCATTTTCTTACCCAAATGGCTAACAAACTCCATAAAGAGCCTTTTTAATGCCCATCATCCTCTTGAAGTAGATTGGTGCTGCCAAGAGCAGATGTGTCTCACTATCATAAAAAGTCCTAAGTTATTAAAATATTTTAAATGCCATATTCTGTAGTCTTTGGAAGATTTGAAAAAACCTATCTAACTGAAATATATCTCTATATATCTAGAAAACTACCTAATATGACAAGCTTGACTATTATAGATGATTATATATTAACCTATATCTCTTAATTATACATTATATTTTAAAATGAGTTTCACAAACACAATTCCTTAATTAAGAGAAGAAATATACCTATTGACTCTAAATTTGTATCAATAAACCAAGATCCATACCAATGCAAAGTATTCATCTCTATAACATATCCCCCTTTAAATGTAAACAAACATTTATAAATAATCATTTAGGGGATTTGGGTGTATTTATCTCCAAACTGCTTCTTGCTTTTTGTTGGGCAAAGTAATTTTTTGGGGATGTTCACAGAGACCTTTTGGGTTGTCTTGGTCCATTGAACCACATTAGTCTGGAAGAAATCCAACAGTTCTCATCTTCTGTGGGAACAAAAGAAGAATCTCTTTTCCAAAGTAACAAATCCTTAGACCCAAATTTTGAAATTAAGATACCTTTAAAATATATAGGTTGGTTGAGCTTAGCAATCCATACAATAAAATGTCTCTCTGTACTTAGTTGCTTCTCTGTACTTAGCTGGATCAGTAAGACCTCTCTTAAAGGAGTCATGTCTCTGCTCTCTGCCAGAAAACAGAGCAAGAAGCTGCATTAAACTCATTTTGTGTGTGTGTGTGTGTGTGTGTCTGTCTGTCTAGAATTCCTTTTCAAACTCTCTCAGGTTTTTATGTGAATGTGGTTACCCACATTGGTGCACCAATCTGTTGGGGGTGGCCGCTTGTTCATTCCTGGCTGCTCAGCCTCATTTCCCGGCCACACAGACTGCCAAAATAATCATACAGAAACTATACTATTCACAATACCGTTTGGCCAATAGCTTAAGCATATTGCTAGCTAGCTCTTACATCTAGAATTAACCCATTTCCATTATTTTATATTTTACCATGAGGCTTGTGGCCTACTAGCAAGGTTCCAGCTGGCTGCTCATATCTTTCCCCTCTGGCAGCTACATGGCATCTCTGACTTCCTTCTTTTTCCTAGCATTCAATTTAATTTTCCCTGCCTAACTCTACTCTATTTTATCACAGGCCAAGTCAGCTTCTTTATTCATTAACCACTAAAAGCAACACATGTACAGAAGGACTTCCCACACCATACTGTCATTAGCAAAAGATAATTAGGCCAAAATTCTAGCACTATTCTATACACCAGAGAGTTTCAATTCTTATCATTCACTCTTAAGCTCAAAGAAATTTAAACAATATTATGTTTAGATAAAAGCAGAGCCACTCATTTAAGTTTGAAGTGAGGTGGAGCTAAATGAGATAAAGTTGATAGTAACAGATGGTTTCAAAATCAAGTTGGAGTTCATGGGCTATTTGATGAAGCAAGAGAAGTAAATGGAAAGAAAACAGGCTAGGCTCATGACTTAGGACAGATACAATGAAGAGAGACCTTGACTGTTATTCTTGGAAGTGGAGACAGACTTGGACTAGAATATTTTACTCTACTTTGTTCCTGGGGTTGATAGTCTATAGTTCAATACTCTGAAGGTAGGCTTTTGGTGTATGTATTTCTGAAGCATAAGTAAAAACTCTTATGAGAGCCTTAGTATGGAATCAGTGATCGCCTCAGTCATGAATGAGATCAGTGATGGTTTTCAATACTTTCTGCAGACCTTGACTTTCACAGCAGAAGAGAGAAACAAGACTATTGGAAAGAAAGCAAGAACAGAACAGCACAAAAACAAGTGCACCACCAGATGTGCTTTCTGTGTTATCAGGAAGCCCTTTCCAAACTGTGAATATGTAACATTCTTGGGAGCATGAAAAGTTTGCATATTTTTTTACCTCTTCTCTTTTGCACATGTATGCTTGGGGTGTGCATGTATGTGCATACTTGTGTGTGTGCATGGATGCAGAGTCTGGAAGTTGATGTTGGATGTCATTTTTGATGGTTCTCCACTTTATATTGAGGCAGGGTCTCTTACTTCAACTCTGAGGGTACTGCGGGAATCACTTCTCTCTGCTTCCATTGAACTGTGATTGCTGGCATGCTACTATACCAGGCAAGCATATGAGTAGGTATCAGGGGTCTGAACTCTGGTCCTCAAGTTTGCTGTGGAAAGTACATTATTCTACCCTGCACCAAGTTTGCAATTCTATCTAGAAATCAGAGTTTAGTGTGCTGTACCCAGTTTAGAGACTACACTTTGGGTTTATTGCTCTTGAGAACTAAAGCAGGAGATTAGGAATCCACTTAACACTTCTGGTATAGATTTTAAAGTTTTTTCAGGTTGTTAATAAAATTGAAAGTGACATTTAGACTATTATCAAACTTTAAACTACAAGCTAAGAGACTTGAAGACAAACAGGGTTAGGCACCATTATATATGTGCAGGGAGCATCTGAAAAGTCACCAGAGAACATCACTGCTGTGCTGTTGCCTGGCTTTGCACAGTAATAGTTGCCATAGTGGTAGTTACAGTGCCGGGGGCTTTTTAATGTGATTCCTAGATGAATGTGGTTGAATGACACTGATTTGAGCTCCATAGATATCTTCATAACTTCTAAATGTTCTTCTAAATGATGCCTCAGACTGTTCTGTCAAATTGCAAATACCATCTTCTCCTCTTGATGCTTTCAGCTAGCTGCAGGAATTAAAACTCTTCACCACCAGTAGGCTAATGAAAAAGTATTTGCTCTCATCTCCTAATAAGAGCTGTGTAAGTAGGGCTGGCGGGTTGTTTCAGTGCCTCAGGGAAGCTAGAATTACTTTTCCTACAGCTGTTTTGATCTTTTCTTGAGCTGATAGCCATCATGTTTGTTGATCAGCATCTATGCTTTCTTGGAAGGTGTTGCATATGATTGTGGTGATAAAGTGTGTATTCTGCACGTGCAATGTAAATGGACTGTAGAGGTCATTGGTTTGTTTTTGTCCTTGGCAGACAGCTTGGTAGACATGGATCCTAGTCATCTTGGCTGCTTATGCCTACATGAGAGCTTCCAACATACTGATCTGGGGTCTGAGACAAGTTACAGGGTGAATGAGTAAATCCTGGTTTAATGCTTTAGGCTTTTGACAACTTTATCAAGATTTATTATATGTTCTTGAATAGTTATTTGCCATTTGTTGTATTCCATTACAATGGTTTTTAGGACTTAAATTTTTAAAATAGCATTTTCAGCACTTGATAGTGAGTGGTATACAGTACCCACACCAACACTCTGGTAGTTGATTTATCTTCTGTATTTTTTAATATAGTGTTCTCTTTTACACTAAATACATAAATTAGAATGGGTCATTTAATTCATAAATAGAAGGAGTAGATGAGAAAAATCAACTTCCTGAGACAAACATCTCTAAACAAAGAGCTAGTTCTAGTAAACGTACCTTTGGATAGTGTACTGCAAGACATATTTGAATGGGTTTGGCATATAAAAAAAGATTTAGGAAGAAATCCATTTCATGGTTGCAAGACAATAAATAAGCACACATTTTACCTATATTTGTGACAATGCTTAAGTACTCTGAAAATATCCATTATTTTTTATTTTGAGCAAAGGGAATTCCCAATTCGTTGTTTTATATTTAAAAAGATTATGTGTTTCAATCAACTTCTTAACTCAAAATTTCCATTATCTGCTATTGAAAAATATGACCTATGAATTTAATCAAGTCTTAGTAAGAAATTTTGAGTTGAATAATTTAGTTTTGAGCTCATTTGGGAACAGGTGAGTGACATAGATGAACATAATATATTTGAATATAACTCTAGGGGCAATCTAATATTCAAAGATCAGTTTCATTAAAAATGAGAACACACTGAATCATCTACACATCCGGGCTGCATAAAACTCCCAAAGATAATTTGGTTGCAATCTACAGACTTGCAATATTCAAGAAGAACATAGATTAAATGGAGTTAACCGAGGTTTCTGTCCTGCCTGTTCCCCACAATCATTAAGTCCCAAAGAAATCACACAGAGGTATACATTGGTTATAACTGATTGGCCTAGTATCTCAGACTTCTTATTAACTCTTACAACTTATATTAGCCCATTATTCTTGTCTATGTTAGCCACGTGGCTTGGGACCTTTTTCGGTGAGGCAGTCACATCTTGCTTCTTCTGTGGCTGAGTCACGACTGCAGAATAGGCCTTTCTTCTTCCCAGAATTCTCCTGTTCTCATTGACCCACCCCTATTTCCTGTCTGGTTGTCCCACCTATACTTCCTGCCTGGCTACTGGCGAATCAGCATTTATTTAAAATCTAATTGACAAAATACAGACCATTTTCCCACACCTAAATGGGACATGGAAATAACTAACTAGTCCTAATAATGTGTCAGCTGCCATGCTCTTACTCAATGTTTTCACTCTGTGAGATGGTGTACTGGTGTGTACAAGGTGGATGCCTATGAGCAGAAGGGGATATGGCTATGCTCAGCTGTCACTGTTAGAGAGGGCTGGAAGGGGTGCTGATGTGCAAAGCATTGTCCCTTTGTATTTGTCGGGCATGAGTTCCGATATGCTCCAGTTCCTTGCATAAAGAATGAGGTGCTAAAGTGTTTCCATACAATTCACGTTTAGGCTTTCAATCGTCTTTATCTTACTCACCCCTAAATAGTAGGTATCACTGTGGATACAATGAAACTATTTGTCCTATTGTACTGTTGAGGGAATAATGCTGAGAGGAAAATCTGACCTATTCAATATAGATATATATTTTCTTCCAAATGTTCTCTCTTTGATGTTGGCTGGAGAACACAAAATCTGCTGTTTAACAGGGCTCATTTGTCTGTATT
The DNA here is from genome assembly GCA_004026605.1 of Ondatra zibethicus. Classification (NCBI taxonomy): domain Eukaryota; kingdom Metazoa; phylum Chordata; class Mammalia; order Rodentia; family Cricetidae; genus Ondatra; species Ondatra zibethicus. Next base: position 12,213 of record PVIU01019209.1, on the reverse strand, counting down.
ACTGAAGCTGATTTATTTTGCTACCCATTCTCAATACATCAGTTTCTATGCCATTCCCCAGGACACACATCTACTCCCTGAGAATGACAAATGTGGGAGAGCCAGACACCAGAGTTTATAGATGGCTGTTGGTCACTATAGAAATTGAGATGAGAATAAGATCAAATTATCAGCTTGGCTGTGCACACTCATCTTTCTCCTCTAAGCAAAGTTTCTTATGCAGGAAAATTGTAAATTCAATGCAATACGGTAATCCCTTTATTAATATATAGAAACTCTATTTTATTCTTGATAGTTCAACCTGAGCAGTTTTCATAACCAACAAAAACCACTTCCTTCTATGAATAAAGGAGATGGAGAAACAGAATGGTCACGTGTTATCCACATCTATGTGATTGCAGTTTTCATGTCTAAAACTATATATTGAAAACTGCAAAAGCAGCTGATCTCTTTGCACTTATTAGTACCTAAGTATTTGTTAACTGTTAGCAAAAACTAATTGTGAAATCTATTGGCCTTTGAAGAGCACCACAACTCTGCCTGTTTGGTAGTTACCATCCACCTTTCTGCATCTGCCTCTTTTACCGCCTTTATTGACTGCTTCATATACCTTTCCTGCTACTAGCATTGCTACAGATCCTCCCTGATGTCCAGAGTTTGCTTTGATAGGCTGCAAACATTCTTTTGTAAGCAGAGACTGCTCATTTGTTTCCCAGATACCCATACTCAAATAATAACACAGAAACTATATTAATTACAACACTGTTTGACCAAGGACTTAGGCATATTTCTAGCTAGCTCATAAATCTTAAATTTACCCATTTCTATTAGTCTGTTTATCACCATGAGGCTGTGGGCTACTGGGTAAGGTTCTGTTCTAACTCCTTCTCCTTCAGCAGCTACATGGCATATAGCTGACTCTGCTTACTCTCTCTCTGTATATCTCTGTTCAGATTTCCCACATGGCTTTGTTCTGCTAAGCCATTGGCCAAAGCAGCTTTATTCATCAACCAATAAAAGAAACATATGCAAAAGGACATCCTACATCATCCTTTCTTAAAGTTATTGCCTTCATTTGTTTATGCTGCCATAAAGATGCCATGAAATGGGTTGATTATAGAATGTCACTTATGGCTCTGAGTTGTGAAGGCCAGGCCATCTAAGGTGCTTTCCTATTCAGTTCTCGGTGAGTCAGCTTTCATCCTGCTGGTTTCTAAGGTGTGGTGTTGTTGGAGGCCGTTTGTTCATTTCCCGGCCACCCAGACTTCTGAAATAATCACTCAGAAACTGTATTAAATTAAATCACTGCTTGGCCTGTTAGCTCTAGTTTCTTATTGGTTAGCTCTTACATCTAGAATTAACCCATTTCCATAATTCTATAGCTAGGTTCCTGCTAGCTGCTTGCATCTTTTCCCTCTAGTTGCCCCATGGCATCTCACTGACCTCACCTTCTTTCTCCCAGCATTCAGTTTAGTTTTTTCACCTAGCTCTGTTCTGCTCTGCTATAGGCTCAAAGTAGTTTCTTTATTCATTAACCAATAAAAGCAACACATATACAGAAGGACTTCCCACATTTGCGAGAAGAAGATTCTTAGGACTTTCATTCTCTTTTTATAATAGCTGAAATTATTTCAGAATAATCCACCTTTATTTCCTCATCTACACCTAAAGGCCCAATCTATTCTCAGCTAATACTAGAAGTAGGGCTTCAACATTTGAATTTAAGGGCATCAATAACAATTAGTTTATAACAGTCATGAATTGAAAGCAGATATGTTTTTAAACAATTATGATAATTGTGCTTTAGCAAGTCACTGACATCTCAGTTTAAGTCTTAGCAAAACCACTCATCTTCCCAGTGATTTCTCTGGGGACATCTGGGCTAATCTTTATTTCTCTTCTTAAGAGACATTCTCTTGATTTGTCATGATCAATGCTGTTTCAGTGATGATTGCCTGTGTGTCAAAGGAATCACCCTGCTGCAATCTGGTCCCCTTGGGGATGTCGGTCTGCTCCAGTTATTGCAAACTGAAGTGAATATGTTGTATGTCATTAAGCTTTGAGGACTCAAGCAGTTCTTTTAACTGTGAGGACAGAGGAAGTGTCACAGAGCACTGTTTAATTTGTACCTTGAGCGACCAACAGGAGTAGACACAATGAGATGGGACACCAGTGTCAAGTCAGGAATATTCTGTGCAGTTTAGGCTAAACTGAGAACACCAGGGAAGTGGAGGATTTGAAGTAGTATGATGAGTACCCTGAACTTTCCAGAACTGCAGAGATTTGAAATTTGTTTTTTTAAGGTTACTTTACTTCATGCTTTCTCTTCCAAAGCTTTGATTTCTTTTCACTTGAATTACTTGCTGATCCAATCTGTCACATATTACTTGGAGCTGCTGAAAATGAACAATATGCCACAGTTTGAGCCACTGTAGTCCGTGCTTGCTGCCTGACCATTCATCTAGATGCCCAGCTCCTTAGTAATTACACAAGTCAATGCAGCTGAGCGGCCCAATCTAAACACCTGTAACCCTAGATAAACATTGTGCCATTGAATCTATTCCAGCCTGAGAAACTTTATTTCCATGAAATGATTTCATGTATTAATCTTTGACTCAGATCATGTCCTCAGTGTTATATTCTTGAGATTTATTATTGTCTAGTTGTATTGTGTTTTTATTGTTTTGTTTGATTTTAATATCTTACAAATTTATTTAATTCAGAGTTTAATTTATCTGTGTATCAGTGTGCACATGTGTTCATGTGTGCTCCCATTTGTGCAGCAGCACTATGTGAATTGTAATGATCAAACTCAGGTCAAAGGCCTGGTGGAGCACCTTTACCAGGTCAAAGGCCCGGTGGAGCGCCTTTACCAGGCCAAAAGGCCCGGTGGAGCATCTTTACCAGGTCAAAAGGCCCGGTGGAGCGCCTTTCCCAGGTCAAAAGGCCCGGTGGAGCGCCTTTACCAGGTCAAAAGGCCCGGTGGAGCGCCTTTACCAGGTCAAAGGCCCGGTGGAATGTCTTTACCAGGTCAAAGGCTTGGTGGAGCACCTTGACCAATAGCCCTCTTGCCGGCTTCTCTTATCAATTCCTTTTTGTGTGAGTGCCCACACCCTGTCCTTCTTATTCTCCCACCTTTGGGTTTGAAAATGCTGAGCTACAGATTCACTGATGTCATCTCATGATTCACACATGAAAGAGTTCTTTAAGGCCAAGAGGAGCTGTGGCATCAAGGAGAAGCCCACCCAAACTTTTCAGTGTACTTTTAACTTGAGTGAGTTCCACTTGCTCTATTTTCCATGTCTTAAATGTTAGGTCTGGGCCAAGCTTCAAGGGCAAAATTAATCTTGCTATGGCTTCCTCTTATATTCTTTCTGATTATTAAGACATGTCAGCACTCCTTTGTTTAGGAATCAATCAGTGAGAAAGATGTTACTTTTGTCACAGCTATGGTGATGGTATTTCTCCTGGTAGTTTTTCAGACCTTGTTTCATGGTTATTTTCTTACACAGAAATAAATATTAAACTTTTGATTTAAAGTTTCTCACATTGTCTTATACTGCTTGTAACTTTTGTTTTAATTTTTTTTTTTTTTGGTGTTTTGAGACAGGGTTTCTCTGTAGCTTTGGAGCCTGTCCTGGAACTCACTCTGTAGAACAGGCTGGCCTCAAACTCACAGAAATCTGCCTGCTCTGCCTCCCAAGTGCTGGGATTAAAGATGCGAGTCACCACCACCCAAGTTGAATTTTTCTCGTTCAATCCATTTACCTGTGAAGTTCGTGATTTTATTTTTCTTTACAGCTGAATAGTATTACAGAGTGGTTCTGTTCTACATTTTTATTACCCATCCATTGGTTGAAAGATATTTAGGGAATTTCAATTTACTGACTATTGTGAACATAACAGCAGTGAGTATGGCTGAGCAAACAACTATAAAGTAGGATACTGAGTCTTTTGGGCAGATGCCAAGGAATGGTATTACTGGGTCATACGGTAGATTTATTTTAGTTTTTTGAGTATTCTCCACACAGATTTCCACAGTGGTTGTACCAGTTTGCCATCCCACCAACACTGAGTGCCTCCCCATCTCATCCAATATTCATTGTTAGTTCTTTTGTTGATCTTTGTCATTCTGACTTGGGTAAAAGGAAAGTTCAAAGTTGTTTTGATTTTCACTTTCCTAAATAGCAAGAAATGATGAATGTCTTTTGAGATATTTCTCAGCCATTTTTTTGAGAACTCCCTGCTCAGGTCTCTGGCCTATTTCTTGAATAGGTCATTTGATTTTTGAATCTTTGTTCTTTGAATTCTTTATATATTCTGGATTTTAATTCTCTGTCAGATGTATAGCTGGCAAAGATTCTCACCCATTCTGTGGGATTCTTCTTTACCTGATTGTGTCTTTTTTAACTATACAGAAGCTTTTTAGTTTTATAAAGTCATGTTTGTTAATTGTTGGCCTTAATTCTTGGACGGATGGAGCCCTTTTCAGGAAGTTCTGTCCTAGACCTGTATTATGAAGGTGGCTGCCTATCATTTCTCCCAGCAGTCTCAACATTTCAGGATTCATGTTTAGGTCCTTGATATTTGGAGTTAGTTTTTGTGCAAGGTAAGAGATAGAGCTCTAGTTCATTTTTTTTTCTGTATGGAAATATCCAATTTTCCCAGAACCATTTGTTGTGAAAGAATTAAAAAATAAAAGAAATAAAGTCAAAGTTAGGTACCCTCCTAGTCAGTCAAGGACCAAAAGATAAAGGGGAGCAACAGATAGGCACCATGACCCATGACTCACCAGCTAGCCCACCTGGGATAGCCAAAATAGGAGTGATAAAGAAGGGCAGTAAGACCCTGCCAAACACAGTGTCCTTGTCATTAGGAGACATGTCTATTTTTGTGGTTTTCCCAGGAATCCAAAGTGAAACAAATCACTGCGCTCCAAAATAACCCTATGCTCTATATGAATTAACCAATGAAATACTTGTTGCTGGGTACCCTAAAGCTGCCTGCCCCAAAATCCTATATAAACTGCTTTGTTCTCTTAGCCCGGCATGCTCAGCAACCCGATTGCTGCAGCATCCGCAGGCCTGTGTAACCAACTAATAAACACCGCTTGCTTGTGCAGCCAAAGTTGACTGGAGTCTTCTCTTGGTAGGGAGTGTCTGCTGGAGGGTCTCCCCTTACCGGGGGTCTCTTCAGTTGAAGCTTTCTTTTCTTTAATATCTGTTTTTAGCATCTTTATCAAATATTAGATAAAGTTTTCTCATATTTGGGTTTTTGATTTGTTCCATTGGTCTACATATCTGTTTTTGTGCAGTACCATTTTGTGTTTATTATTATAGCTCTGTAGCATATCTTGAGATATGGAATGATCTTTTGCTTAGGATTGTTTTGTCTTGTCTTTTAGGATTGTGACTTGTCTTTTGGGGCTCCATATGAATTTTAAGATAGGTTTTTCTATTTCTGTGAAGAACAAGATTAAGATGTTGATGGGAGTGCATTAAATCTATAAACAGCTTTTCATAGAATGCTCATTTTTCATGATCCATATAGATGTGGTTTCTAGTATTTTTCTTGCTCTTGTTCTCTAGGGCAATGGCTTTCAACCTTCCTAATGCTGCAACACTTTAATAAAGTTCTTAATGTTATGGTGATCCCCCCAACCATAAAACTGTTTTTATTGGTACTTGATGACTATAACTTTGCTACTGTTATGAACCATAATATAAATATCCGTGTTTTCTGATAGTCTTAGGTGGCCCCTGTGAAGAATCTGTGACCCACAGGTTAAAAACCACTGCTCTACAGGTTTAAAGTTTTCTGTGAAGAGGTATTTCACTTCTTTGATTAAGCTTATTCCTAGACATTTTATTTTCTCTGTGGCTATTGTGAATGGAAACGTGTCTATGTTCTCCTTCTATGTATGTTTGTTGTTGGTATATAGAAAAATCTATTGATTTGTACAAATTGACTCTGCATTCTGCCACACTGCTAACATTATTTCTACATATTTTTTCTGTTAGAATTTTTGGGATCTCCAAAGCCAAGTACCAGGCTGAGCTCTGGGAATCCAGCCCAAGAGAGGGAGGAGGGATTATATGAGCAAGTAGGGTCAAGACCATGACAGGGAAATCTTCAGAGTCAGCTGAATCAAGCCCGTGGGAACTCACAAACTCTAGACGGACAGCTCTAGAGTCTGCATGCAACTGTAACATGAAGGGCCTGGTTGGTTTCTGTCCTCCCACCAGGTCCCACAGTCATTAGGTCCCAAAGAATCACACAGAGTCTACATTAGATTATAAACTGATTGGCCCATTAGCTCAGGCTTCTTATTAGCTCTTGTAGCTTATATAGCCCATATTCTTATCTATGTTAGCCACATGGCTCAGTACTTTTTTCAGCGGGGCAGGTCACATCCTGCTTCTTCGGTGGTCTGGGCAGGACTGGGGAGGAATGGGCTTCCTCCTTCCCAGCATTGTCCTGTTCTCATTGCCTCACCTTTACCTCCTGTCTGGTTGTCCCACCTATACTTCCTGCCTGTCCAATCAGCGTTTATTTAAAACATGATTGACAGAATACAGACAATTCTGCACCATGGAACCAATTAGGTGCTTTGCGTGTGGGAGACAGTTATTTAGCTTGATCTATTTGAGGGGCCTTTGGCAGTGGGACCAGGATCTACCCCTGGTGCATGAGCAGGCTTTTTGGAGCCCATTCCCTATGGTGGGATGCCTTGCTCAGTGGGGAGAGCCTTGGTCCTGCCTTAATGTGGCAGACTTTTCTGAGTCCTCATGGGAAACATTATCCTTTGGGAAAAGTATATGGGAGATGGACTCGGGGTGGGGAGATGAGGTGGGAGCAGGAGGGAGAATTGTGAAATTATAGCATTTTAAATTTTTTTTTAAATTTTGGTATGAGGCAGGGCAGTAGTGCAAACACAAAGCAAGCACACACAAACTCACAATGAGTAAGCAAAATTGGCCAAGACAGCCTGTCAGCTAACCAAAAGTATGGTAACTAATGGCATGCTCCTAGCCAATTACAACACACCAGCAGTAACGGCCAGTTTCAAAAGGATCAACCAGAAACATTCCTGTGGGAGTTTAATTGTCCTAACCCCATAAAATCCCTGACCTTTTTAAACTAAAAAGCTTCCGCATTGGAATCTCTCAAGGTCTGTATTGTTGGTTGCCTAGAGTCTTCTCAAACCCTGCCCCACCTCTTCTGGAAACAGGGATTGAAGAGCAGGCAGCAGCAACAAGCCATCAAAAACTACATGGGGATCTCTAATGTACAGTACCATATCACCTCCAAATAGGGGTAGTTTGACTTCTTATCTGCCTATTTCTATCCCTTCCCTTTCCTTCTCTTGCCTTATCACTTTTGCTAGCTAGTATTCTGAGCACAATATGAAAAGGAATGGGGATACTGGATATCTCTGTCTCATTCCAGACTTCAGAGAGATTGCTTCAAGATTTTCTCCATTTGGGATGATGTAGAATTCTTGAATATAGCTTTTATTTTGTTGAGTGATGTTCCCTCTAGTTCTGCATTCATTGGGATTTTTGTCATGATCATATGTTGGATTTTCTCAAGGGTATTTCTATTGAGATCATCCATTGAGGGGATTATGTGATTTTTGGCTTCAAGTTCAATTATGCAATTTATTACATTTACTGGCTTACATATTTTCAACTATTTCTACATTTCAGGGATAAAACCAACTTGATTATGATGTCTAGTCTTTTTGATGTATGTATGTATTCTGTTTGAAAGCATTTAACTGAGTATTTAATTTGAGTCTATGTGCATCAAGGACATTGGACTGTAATTTTTTTCTTTGTTATGTCTACTTGAGTTTGCATTAGAGTGTTAGTGGCTTCATAGAAAGAGTTTGTGAATGTTTCTTCTAGTCCTATTTTTTGGAATAATCTAGTGAGGATTTGTTGTATGTCTTCTCTGAATATCTCATATGCTGTGGGAGCTCCCTCTGCTCCTTCAGCCAATAGCCTTTAAGATACCAGCCCACTTGGTCGTGGTCTCTTATACTATAAATGTAGCTGTGAAGCCTGTGCTCACTCTCTTGCTTCTGGCTCTTGCTTCTGGCTGCTAGACTCTGTCCTAGTTCCCCATTTGTACAGAGGACTGTGATCTAGGACAGTTATCTGTAAGTCTCCGCTATATAAATAACCCTTTATTATACGTAATTCTGAACTAGGATGGAGTTATTTTGTAACTTCTGCCATCACTCATAGAATTCTGTTTTGATTCCATCTAATCCTGGACTTGTTCTAGCTGGAAGGAATTTTATTATCATTTCAATCTCCTCATTTATTATGGGTCTGTTTATATTGTTCATTTCTTGATTTAATTTTGGTGGTTTGGATGAATCTAGAAGTTAATCTGAAGCTTAGTAGAGAACAAGTTTTGTTTTGTTTTTTTTTAAGTATTTCCTTATAATAGTATGAGTTTCTTTGACCTCTGTTATAATGTTTCCCTGTTGGAGTTCTTGGTTCAGGGACCTTTGGACTCTGGTTCAGGCTAAATTAACTAATGACTCCAAAAGAGATAACCCCCTGACATTGGTGTTTTAATTTGCTGATCTGTGGTGTCTTGCAGGGGGCATTATTACATCTTTGTATGGTAACTCAATTTAAAATATTTGTTATGCGTGTATATGTATATATTTTTGAAAGCCTCTACAGTAGTTAGTTTTTATATGGCTTTTTCAAAAAATCCTTAGTTTTAGGTAACACTGTCTTTACTCTCTCCTGAGCTCTGTTCTTCTGTAACCCCACTCCATCTAATTCTTCCTGTTCCATTATTCCCATTTTCTTCTTGTATCATTACATTCTAGAACGTCTTTTAGGCAAGTTTCATATACTTTGCCATTCTTTGTAACTCCAATGATCATATTTTAAGTAGTTACTTTTATTTCATATACTTTTGTGATTAATATTCTATGATGAATAATAGTTTTAGAATTTAGTAACCTCAAATTATTTTCAAACCAGTTCCTTAGGCTTTCTACATTTCATTGTGCTCATCTCAGGTGTTATTTGTTTGTTAATTAAAAAAAATCTTGATGGCTAATGTGTCTTTGAAATTTCTCTGTGGGAATATTTTGAGGTCCTCAGAGATAATTTGTGCTGCTTTTGTAAGTTCCCTTAAGCCATTAACAATGCAGAGTCATTTTGAATTTTCAATTAAGGATCACACAGATTACAAGCTTTTGGTTTGTGAAACCAAATTTTTGGCTTGTAGCTATGGTTGTGGCTACAGGTTCATAGGTGGTCTCTTTGTTTCCTGTTTACTAGTACTGGTGAATGCTGACTGTCAACTTAACAGGGTCTAGAAACATCTAGGGGACATAACTGTGGACATGTCTGTGAAAGGGTATTTAACTTGGGTTAACGAAGGTGAGAAGACCCATCTAGAATATGGACAGCACCAATCTGTGGGCTGGGTGTTATGATTTAAAAAAGTGGCAGTGCAGTTCCCCGAGGGCCAGCAGCTGGCCATGAGGTGCAGTGGGTCCCAGGTGGGGGTCCCAAGTTGGGGAGGGCCAGTCCCAGAGACAGATAGACATGTCATGCTGAGAGAGTTTGAGTATAGAGTTTATTTAGTGGGTTATGGAAGAGAAGGGGGAGAGGGAGCAGGACAAAGGGGGTGGAGGAGAGGCAGTAGCCACCTCTTCTGAAGAGGGAGAGAGAGAGAGAGAGAGAGATAGAGATAAAGAGAGAGAGAGAGAGAGAGAGAGAGATATGAGAGAGCACATAAGCAGAAAATCCATTTGCCCAGGTGGAAGGATGGGAGTGGGTGGGGCTTGTTTCTTAAAGGTATAGAACACCCAGATAACAGGACATACTTTTCCCACTCATCAGGCCAGGGGCTCCCTCCAGGAACTGACTGGCAGATTGATTTTACTCATATGCCCACAGTCAGACAAGTTAAATATCTCATGGTTTTGGTGGACACCATATCTGGGTGGATTGAAGTGTTTCCCAACACTAACAAGAGGGCCCAGACAGTTTCTGATGTTCTCCAAGAAATTATCCCCCGGTATGGAATCCCAACCTCTCTTCAGTCAGATAATGGCCCAGAGTTTACTTCCCAGATGTCTCAAACTTTATCTAAGGCTCTTAACATTCCCTGACATTTTCATATCCCGTACCATCCTCTGTCCTCAGGAAAGGTAGAACTAACGAACCGTTCCTTAAAAAATATTCTTGTTAAGATGTCATAGGAACTTCACATTGACTGGGTAAAACTTTTGCCTCTGGCCCTTCTTAGGTTCCAGGCTCTCCCCAAAATCCCCCTTTCCATCTCACCCTTTGAAGTCATGTATGGGCAGCTGGTTTAACCCCAGCCTCTCACCTAAAACCTGTCCCCTTTCTGATCACCTGATTACTCCATTGTTATCCCATCTTCACTCCATATTATGAGATTTTACCAACTACTCATTACCTCAATCATGCACCGACCTTGCCCACCACTAATTAAGATAGGAGACCAGGTACTATTCTCCCTGGAGACCAGTGTCCCTCACCACTTTCCCCTAAATAGCAGGGCTCCTTTAAACTAATTCTTATAACTCCCACAACTGCCAGGCTCAAGGTCCTCCCTCATTGGATTCACCAGTCTTATCTCAAACCTTTTAACTTCCAGCTCAAGATACACCATCCTTGTATATGGTAACTCAAACAAGGCCCTGTTCCCTTAAGTTCCAGAGGACACCAAGATCAGCTACCTTTTCTCCAGTTCCAGAAGAATAAATTCTCATCACCATACTTAACTTTTCTGTCCCCAAAACTCCATATACTCTCCCTTTTTCTCTTTCTCCTATTTGCTTTACCAATTTATTATATCTCCAGTTTCCAGTTAACCATTCAGCTGTTGTTATAGGGACTGTCATTAAACACCGAGCTGGAGGTACAAAGACTGCCAGAAGCCCAGTTGGAGATAACCAATAACAAGCTTAGGGCCATTTATAGCCCCAGACTCCAAACAAACAAACAAAAACAAAACAAAACAACAACCAAAACCTCACAAAACAGACTTTATCATAACAGGTTCATCACTGACTGCAGCAGTGTCTCCTGGATGTTAAAGTAATACCATGATACTAAAGAAAACAAGTGCCTTAAAATTTGCTTCAGGTAAAACATTAAGGGGTCTCATAATTTCTCTTTCTAATAATTCTCCCTTCTTTTCTTCCCTCCTCCCCACCACCTTCTATTCCAACACCATACTATTGTAACCATAAGCTTTTAATATGTCTAAACTTTAACTCTTTTTAAACATTTTTCATAAGCTCCAGGGAACCAAATTGAACCTACCTGAATGGACCAGACTCACCCAGAATAAGTATTATTTAATTATTACCTTATCATTTCTGGTCTCGGGAACCCCTGGGAAACTCCCTCCTTTATCTCAAAAACCCAGGAAAACCCCCTCCATCTTCCATCTTGGAACTCTCCTCCCACAATCACCAGGATCTAAAAATTTTTCCAGACATAATCTTCTGCCTTGCCAGGATCTTGTGAGGTCCAAGCTGCCAGCCAGCCAGTTCCACAGAGCCTGGGAAACACGGAAGTAACCAGCCACCCCAGGATGTGGTCAAGCACCTCAACTATCTGATGCCCACAAAATCAGCAGGAAGCAGTTTCGAGAGACCTGATGATGCCCCAGTCCCACCCATTAAAGACCCCTTACCCCAAAATTTTTTATAATAAACAAAAGGGTGGCATGTCATGGTTTCAGACATGCAGCAGTAGTGGACACTTCCGGGTTCCAGGGCAACGCATGAGCAGATAAGCAGCCAGGCAAAATACATAACCAACTAGGGTTCTTAAAAGGCTCTACATGACTTACATGCAGTGTGCTCACGTCACCTACATAAGCCCTTGTGCGTATGCGTGAGCTCTGTCACCTGGGTATGTTGTAGCTACATCAGCCCCGCCCCCCCTCCCCCCAGGTCTGCATGCACTAGGCAGTCTTTTTTTTTTTCCATACATTGTTTTGTTTTATTTTTTCCATTCAAGAACATAATTAAAAATAAAAAAAATTTTTTTTCCTTTCTTCCCCTTCTCCGGGTCCCCTCCCACTACCCCCCACCCCTCCTCCCTCCCCCTTCTTCCTTGAAAGAGGGCATGGTGCCCTGCCCTGTTGGAAGTCCAAGGCCCACCCCCATCCCTCCTGGCCTAGGAAGGAGTG
>PVIU01019208.1:0-36927 GCA_004026605.1 Ondatra zibethicus | reverse complement strand
CTTAACTTCCTTTCTTATCTTCTCCCACCTTCTGCTCTTCAACTGCACCTTGGGGGCTCAATCCATTGCTCTGATGTGAATGTGGGTCTCTGTCTCTATCTCCATCCATCGGATGAAATTTCTATAATGGTGATCAAGATAATCATCAATGTGACTATGGTACAAGGCTAGTTCTGGCACCCTCTCCTCTGCTGCCTGACTACCTAGCTGGGGACATGCCCGTGGACACCTGGGATCCCCAGGGCCAAGTATCTTGCCAACCCTAGAATGATTCTCTTAATGTAGATATCTTATTCCCTTCTCCAATGTCCACCTTTCCTCCATCTTCACCCTCCCACTCCCCCAAGCTCTCCCTGGTCCTTCTCCCTTCTCCTTCCCCCTCTCCCCTTCCCCTGCTCCCCTACCTCCCTGCATATCATTCTTAAACATGGATGCATGGTAATTTATTTGACCATAGCTTATGAATGGATATCACTTTGTTTCCAGTTTTTGGACACTTTGAACAATACAGCAACAATATTCCATTCCTTATCAATATTGGCACAACATTATAGTCACAGTTATTGTAGTATTGTCAAACATTGATTTAAAACTGTGTGTGAGCCAGGCGGTGGTGGCGCACACCTTTAATCCAGCACTTGGGAGTCAGAGGCAGGCGGATCTCTGTGAGTTCGAGGCCAGCCTGGTCTACACAGTGAGTTATTGGACAGCCAGAACTGTTGCACAGAGAAACACTGTCTAGAAAAAAAAAGTGTGTGTACTTTATAACTATATATGCGTATGTGTGTTTTATTGGTTTGGGTTTTCCAAGAATCAGTCTCTAAGCTGGTATTTGAGTTTGCAAAGAGATTTATTGATGAAAATTTCTGTGGATGAATAATGGGCAGGTTCATTCTTGGGTTTGTGATATATTTAGACATATAACTGTGTATGTATACTTGCATATAAATGTATGTATGTACATATATACATGTGAGTATGTAGGTGCAGATAGTCTTGTGGCAACATGGAATATGCATACGTGTGTATCAGTATGTGCACAGATAGATTTGCATAAGTATATATATTCATATATATTTGCAAGCAGAGATGTAGAGACAAATATGGAAGGATACACATGTGCTTTACAAGGACCCGTACAGAAGAAGAAAGCACTGTACAGAATGCTGTACATCCCAGGCTGACACATTCGACTCCTACCTGGATCATCTCAGTTTCAATATAATGAATTCCTTCCATTATCTGGTGTGACCACGCCTGTAATCTCAGCTATCCAGAAGGCTGAGGCAGGAGAATGGCTTGAACTCAGGAATTTAGGGTCAACCTGGTCAAATTAGCAAGAGCAACTCTTTGAAAATAAAATAAAGGAGCTGGAGAGATGGCTCAGCAGTTAAAAGCACTTGCTGCTGCTCTTGCAGAGGACCCAGGTTCGGCTCCCAGCACCCTTGTGGAGGCTCACATCTGTAACTTCAGTTCCAGGGGATCCCACACTCTCTTTTGGTCTCCAGGGCACTAGGTACCCACATGATGAAAATACATACATGTAGGCAAACACTCATACACATGAAATAAAAATAATAAATCTTTAAAAAATATTTTTAAAAAATCAGTCTGAGTCGGGCAGTGGTAGCGCACACCTTTAATCCCAGCACTCGGGAGGCAGAGGCAGAGGGATCTCTGTGAGTTTGAGGCCAGCCTGGTCTACACAGTGAGTTACAGGACAGGCTCCAAACTTACAGAGAAACCCTGTCTTGAAAAAACAAAACCAAAAGTCAGTCTGGGGCTTACCCCAGCCTTTCCTCATCTGTTTGCTTTTGTGACGTCTTTGATTCTTTTTGGCTTTGAGATGGCTGCTTCCAGGACAGAATGTTGCCTCTCCTCCTCTCGCTAGGAGCTTGCCCCACATTGTTGGGTACTTTAAACACTTTTCATATGTCCTTTGGTTCTGGGATCTAGTGCCTTTACCTTGGGTCTCTCCTGGGAAAAATGATGAGAAGGTATCATGTGGGGTGATTTTCGACCCTCGGTGGGAAAAAGTGTAGAGGAGGAAGCTTATGGGGGGCCTGAGTCACCCTCATTATCTGCACTTTTCTAGGGAGGCGACCACATTGCGGTGCCCAGGACAGCACTGTGACTCAGAGGTGAGGCTCGTGTCCCACCTGGCCTCACCCTCAAGTCCTACTTCACAAGTCCAAGTTCCCAGGCAGCCTACCCCGCCCAGCACGGGCAGAGGGCGGGACCTTAGTCACTTGCACAGAGGGCTTAAATCTGATTTCTTTCTTTTTGAAAATATTCATATGCTCTTTAAAACCACAGACTGCAATACTTGAAAAATTTCCCTCCCAATCCACAGCCGCCAGGCTCCTTCACAGAGGCAACCTGGGCTAGTCTGTCCAGCGTACTTGCAGGGATATTTTAATACCAAGAAAAAAAAAGATAAATCAGGTTATAGGTCCATAATCCTTTATTTGAAAACCACAGAACAGTGTAGTTTGGAATTTGGAATTCAAGGAATGAAGGAAGGTGGTGTTCTGTGGATTGTGATGAAACACTGATATTTCTGTACCCAAAAGATAAATCAATAATCAGCCTTCTGTCACTTAAATTTAGTTTTTGCTACAAAACATGCTTGTGCCATTTTTTATTAGAGGTTTTTTTAATATTGTAATTATAGATAAGAGAATGTTGTATACTTGGGTTTGTATTATCCTGCTTTTTATTTATTATTGTGATGTCTGTTACCTTTCTGGCACTAGGGTTTAAACCCAGGGCCTTGCACATGCTAAGCAAATGCCCTACCCTGTGCTGCATTTGCAGCTCTTATTTTTTGAGCCGGGGTCTCCTGTAGCCCTGGTCGGGCCTTGAACTCCTGCTTCTAAATTTCAGGATTACAGGCATGTGCCACTATGCCCCAGTCTCCTCCCTACTTACAGACATTAAAGTCGTGAGTGTGCTGTGCTTGCTGAGCAGAAATAAAAAATCCATTCATCATTTCTTATTATCTATAGAGTTTGTTGTTTTACACCCACCAGAATTAATTTAGCTGTTTGTGGTCATTTGGATTGGTTCCAGTTTTCTGCCCAGTTGCCTCAGCACTTCAGTGAATGACACCGGATGCCTCTCAGCACATGTACAAGGGTGTCTGTAGGGTAGATTTCTAGCAGGAAAATTGCTGGGGCAATTAATAATAAGGATCATTAACATTTGCATAGTATTTTCTGAGAGCCCGGATTTGCTGTAAGTACTTTACAGCGATTAATGCATCATAATGCTTGAAGCCAGCTTGAGGGCCAGGTATGTGAACTCACGCCATTTTACAGATGAGAAGAATCCAGGCACAGGGAAGTGAAATGACCAGCAGAGCTGGGACTCAAACCAAGGTGTCTGACTCCAGCTCGCATCCTTAATTATCACATTCCTCTGCCTTTTGAAGACCGTGGGAATTTGAAACCTAGGGAGAGGTTGCCAAATCCTCTTCCACATAGCTCTGTCAAGTCACACCCCCACCCCAGCCTATGTGCCCGTTTCCCTGGTGACTCTGAGCCAAATCAAACCTTTTGATCTTTGCCAATCTGATAGGTGATGACTGAATCTTGCTGTAGCTTTAACTTGGATTTCTTTGGCTGTGAGTCAGACCGAGCATCTTGTCATCTGAGAGTCAGAGCTGCCTTTCTTCTAAGCTACATTTGCTCATTTGCGTTAGACTTTTTTTTTCAACTCTCCCATCAAGATTGCTCGAAATGTTGAAATTCCCTAACGTGTAAATCAGCCAGGAAATACAATGTAGGAGGTAGCCCAGCAGGTGACAAGAGTGTAAGAGGCCACACCATAGTACCAAGGAGAACAGATGGCTTCACTGGACAGGCCTGTCTCCTGGTGGCTATGGAAGGCCGTAGGCCTGGGTCCTACATGACAGCAGACCTCAGAGGGCGGCACTCACTGCGCCATTTCCTGGTGGCAGTCCTGCAATGGGTTTAAAGGATGGTAGGCCTTGAGAAGGGAGCAGCCCTTCTCTCTTCCACTGGAGAGAAGGTGACTGATGAATCATTCAGAAGAAGTTCTGCTTATTTTGTGTGACAAACCCAGACTATGTCTGATATGTTCAGTGCCACTGGTTCTCTGGCCTAGCTGAGTATTGTAATTGCCAGGATGTTTAAAAAAAAAAAAAAAAACACAAAAAAAAACTACTGGTTCCACCTAGGAGGAGTTAGGCTAAATTGGTTGTGGTGCATCATGGATACCGCCATCTTTAAAAGCTTCCCAGATGGTGGGGCTGAGGACCTCTGCTTGACAGAAGTTCATACTCTAGGGAGGCCCTGTCTCCCTTCAACCCTCTAGCACCCACACCTGCTAGGTGCCCACACTTCTGAGCCGGGCCTTTCATTCCTCCTCCTGGGCGACAGCCGCTCCAGGGGCGGAGTCAGGACGTCTCATCCCATTTACACACCTGGCCTCAAGTTCCCCGGAGCGGGAGCGGTTCTCTGCCCGGTTCACATTCAGACAGACGTGGAACAGCAGGCAGCTTTGCTGTACTTCTGCCCTTGGTTCCTCCCTTAGGCAGATTTCACAAAGCTCCGAGGAAGCAGTGGGCCAAGGCCTTTGTGGCATGGCATGCCTAACTTCCGTAGGTACTCAGCCGCCCATGCCAGCCGGATGGGGGACCTGTGCGCTGGCCAGAGGCAGTACCAGGAAGGAATTCTTCTGCCTTTGCATTTCCTGGCATTGCCTTCTGAGGCTGCCTGGACTACTGAGTGGTCTCAGGAATGTTGCCTTCTCAGTTCAGGGAATTCAATAGGCGTGGTTTTTGGCCAGCAACCGCTGTGGCCAGCAGGGAACAGGGCACCAGTGACAGGTTTGACCTTACCTACCTTCCTCTCCAGCAGGGTGGATGGTCACGGAGTCAGCTGCTGGAAAGAGGACACAGGATGTAGACTTTTCTGATGAGAATGATAACTTTACCTGGGGTTTATGGTCAAGACAGGTGATAAGATGTTTTGACCCTAGGACCTTTATACTTGTTTTTTTTTTTTTTAAAGGTTATTGTAGGCTCTCTATGACCCGGTAAATAGTAACTCCACACTCATGAGCCTATACTAATTGGATTCAGTGGGTTATTAAAAAAAAAAAAAGATATGAAGTTGGGAAGGAGGTGTGTGGTGGGAGTTAGGGAGTGACGGTGGGCATAATCCAGATAAATTATATACCTGTATAAAACTGTCAATGAATAAATAGAAATGTTATTAATGCTGATTTAAAATTATATGTGTTCTCAATTAAAAGAAAAATGTTGCCAGTTGGTGGTAGTGCATGCCTTTCATCCCAGAACTCAGGAGGCAGAGGCAGGTAGATCTCTCTGAAAAGTTTTTGCATCCCAATAAGCCTCTCCACCAACACAACAATCCAAACCAACTGAATCAGAAAAAGCCCAGGTTTAATGGGTACAACACTCCCTGATGGTTTGCCAGCCCCTCAGAGAGGAGATGGGAAAGGAAGACCAGGAAAACCAAGTGTCTGTTTTCTGGGAGAGGAGATGGGAAAGGAAGACCAGGAAAACCAAGTGTCTGTTTTCTGGGAGACAGTATAAATACCCTGTGGGAGTGGTCTTGAGCATCTCTAGGGGAGAGGTCATCATTTGGCAGACCTTCTGAGATGCAGCAGGGTTTGGAGAGAGAGATGGGGAGGGGGCTTGGGGTTGAGCTTCCACCCGAACATCCCATACTCTGGTTATATGGACACCAGGAGCTGGGGTGAAGCTTCCAGCAGAACACTGTGAGTTCTGGTCTACAGAGCGAGTTCCAGGACAGCCTGGACAGTTACACAGAGAAACCCTGAGAAACCCTGTCTCGTGTTAAAAAAAGAAAGAAAAAAAAAAAGGAAAAAAGAAAAATGTCAACAGCAGTATACCCCCCCAAAACAAACAAACAAACAAACAAAGCACAGAAATCCCAGTCAAGTATGGTGCTGCATGACCATAATCCTAGCACATGGGAAACGGAAGCTGGGAGTATCAGAAGGTCAGGGTTGTTCTCTTCACGGACAGTTTGAGGCCAGCCTGGGCTACCAGAGGAGACGAAGGGGAGGAGAAAGCTAATTGTCATCCTAGAGGTTATGGACTAAGCTTTTCTCACCGATTCTTCCTTATGACTGTGAAACCGACTATGCTTGTTTGGGGGTGTTTCTCTGGGCAGGGGCTAGATAAGTGGTCTGGTATAAACACTCAGGCCTGGGCTTGCATGAGCCATGCAGTGACTCTCACAGATAGACCCTTTAGAGACTCCCAACTATCCTGCCTTCTTAGAAAAAAATATCCAGTGTGTCCCGTCTCCAGACCCATCTGAGGAGGCATGCCGAGGCCGTGGCTCATCTTCCTTAGTCCCCAGAGGCCTCTGCTCAGTCTTTTCTGTTGCTTCGCAGCTCTTCAGCTATGCTAAGAATGTGAGCCATTTCCCATGAGGCTGGCAGCCATGAAGCAATTCTCCCCAAATATCTGCTTTGCAAACACATAAAGCAGAGAGGCATCCTGAAAATGTGATCTTCGGCCCATCACCTTAGGCATTTGTGCTGGTCTGTTTGCCTGCCTGAAATGCTTCTGCTTCCAGAAAGCAGAACTTTCCAGAAGGGGGCTTTCTCGAGAGAATCGTCATCAAGCTTTAGCTCTTCAGGGCCCTTGGCAGGAAGCTTGCTCCCATCTCAGTGCTGAGATTGTGACTAACTTGGGGTGGCTTGGGTGCTCTTTGGTTCTTTGGTCAGGGTGCATGACCATGTCACCATCAGCAAGACACTAGCTTTGAGGCTTCCAATTTTGTGGCCCGAGCAGACGGGAGCAGCCCATGCCGGGCCTGCAGAGGGAAGGGCAGGGAGAAGCAGAGAATTGAGGGCCTTCCCGGGCAGTCTAGGATGCCTTGTTGTGATGCAGCAGGACCTGTCAGGTTCCAGTGACCTACATAACCTTCCAGACAGGGCAGGTGGGGAGCTCTGCTTCCCAGGCCAGGGAAGGCTTGGGTGGAGACAATTTACAATGCTGAGACATTGAATGTTCACTGATGGCTGAGTGAATCATATGTCTACAGGGTGGATTTGTATGTAAAAGTGATTTGATTTTTATTTTTTAGTTGAGACAGGGACTCAAACTGCAGCCCCAGGTGGCCAGGTGTTCTTTGTAGGACATGCTCACTGAGGACTTGTGGCTGATCCTCCTGCCTCTATGTCTGGAATGCTGGAGTTACAGGCATGCATCACTACATTCAGGCAAAAGTGATGATTAAAAAGACTCCAACATTATAAACATTTAAGATGTGGTGATAAATAAATAACAAAAATGCATGATATTCTTTGGCACCAGAACAAGAAAAGAATTAGAAGGAAAATTAAAATAAAAGTTTGGGCTGAAGATGTATTTCAAAGGTAGATAATTTGACTAGTATATACAAGGCCTTTGGTTCCAACCCCAGGAATGCTCCCCACCAATGAAAATTAACCAGGTATATAGTGGCACATGTCTGTAATTTCAGCACTTGAGAGGTTGAGACAGGATTATCATGAGTTCAATGCTAGTGGAGGTACAGAGTGAGTCTCACGCCAGTCTGAGCTACAGAGTAAGCACTTGTCTCAAAAAACAGAAACAAACAAACAAAAACCCCAGTAAATAATGGGGAAGGGATGTAGCTCAGTTGCTAGAGTATTTGCCTACAGGGTACACGAGGCCTTGGGTTTGATTCCCAGTGCGGCTTAAAACAGGTGTGGTGGTGCACGCTGGGAGTCCCAGCACCTGGGATGTGGAAGGAGGCTCAAGGGTTATTCTAGACTACTTAGTGAAATCAAAGCCATCTGCGGCTCCATGAGACCCACTTTTAATTACATAAATACATGTATACCTAGTAAATAGAGGTTGCTGTATCGCCATGGTATGATTAGGGATCTTAGGCTTCTAAAAGAAGGCCTCTGCTTTCAAGTCAGACAGACGTGATCTGGTGGCTTAGCTCTTTTTCGTGTAGAAATGACCTTGACAGGCAACTCAATCTTGTCTGTGTAATTCCTGCTATACGAGATTCTTGGAGCCATCAGTCAGATGGTGCCTTTCTCTCCAGCTTCCTCTCTTCCTTCTCTGCCTTCCTGACCCTACATACCTTTCACTAATGAGAGAGGCATTTGGTCACTCACAAAAATCCATAACTGAGATACTTTTGAGTCTGTTAGAGGGGAGGGGCATTCCCCTGCTTGTACCCCAGCATAGCTGAAGCTTGGGTGCTTGTGGAAGGAAGGTGTAGATGTAAGTCTAGAGCAAGGTCGGGGCAGATTCTTGTTGTCCTTGTTTGCCATGTGTCCTCCAGCCTCTAGCAACGTCACAAAGGCCTTTGTAGCTGATTGTGGGGTGTGCGTGGCGGTAGCATGGCTGACCTCCTGCAAGCTGGCCTCAGTACCCCTCTCTGTCTTTAAAATATTTTGTAATTGGTAAACAAAAATTGTGTACCTAAGCCGGGTGATAGCGGCAGCATTTGGGAGGCAGAAGTAGGCAGATCTTTGTGTAGTCCTGGCTGTCTTGGAACTTTCTCTGTAGATCAGGCTGACCTCAAACTCAAAGAAATACACCTGTCTCTGCCTCCTGAGTGCTGGGATTAAAGGTGTGTGCCACCACTGCCTGGCTAAAATTTGTGTATCTTTACAGTATATGACATTTGGAAACATGCGCATCGTGGCCAGAGTGAGCTCAAGAACATTTGTACTTCCTCCATCATTTCTTGTGAAGAAATGATTAAAATCGATTCTTTCAGCGGTTTGTAGTATAGGATATGTTGTAAGTGACCATAATTACTCACTTCTTCTTCTTCTTTTTTTTTTTTTTTAAGACAGGGTTTCTCTGTAGTTTTGGAGCCTGTCCTGGAACTCACTCTGTAGTTCTGGCCTCGAACTCACAGAGATGGCTTGCCTCTGCTTCCCAAGTGCTGGGATTAAAGGCGTGCGCCACCACTGTCCGACTAATTACTCACTTCTATTGGAGTGAAGTTTTGAAGTATAGACCAACGTCACCCTGACTCAGCTGCCATGCTCGGTTGTCACAGGCCCACAGGCAGATGAATGGCTTCCCCAAATCTGAGTCATGAAAAATTGGAGAGTAAAGATATGATCTTGATGGCAAGTGGGAATACCCATTTTCAAAATGTATTTTCGCAAGGTGGTGATGACGCAGACCTTTAATTCTAGGAGAGTGAAAAGGGGACCCAGGCTCAGTATGTGAAGTCAAACACCAGAGAGGAAGAAGCATCCCAGCGAGGCTTTCAGGGCCTCCCAGGATGGACTCAGTTCATCCTAAATCCTGTCATCTTCCCAGTTTGGGCTGGACATCCTGGGCTTTCAGCCCAACTTGCTGGCCGGGCCTAGGAGTACTCTGTTTTGTAGTCATTTCTATCTTCAATGTCCTTTCTTTGTCTTTTCTTTTTCTTTCATCCTTTTTCTCTTTTATTATTATTATTGTTATTATTATTTTAGACAGAATTTCATTTTGTAACTCTGGCTGGCCTGGAACTCCCTATGCAGACCAGGCTGACCTCTTAGACATCTACCTCCCAAAATGCCTTTTGAAGGGTTCCTATTAGACATTCAAAACTTTTCAAGGACATCTTCCTTCGCTGTAATTGTCTTGATTTCTTTGTAAAATTCCAAGTGTCACCTCTATTTTGAGCCTTACAGTTAATCCTTTGAAGCTAAACCCCCTGTTTCCTTGTGTGTCTCCTTACCTAGAACATGCTTTTTTTAGAAGTAGGTCTGAGTCATGTGCTCAGTACTGATGGAAATATAATATTTATAGCATTATTTATTATGAACTCTCTGTGCAACATCCATTCAATCCTTACAACCACCTTAAAGAAAAGAAACTATCTCCTTTAATCCCAGCACTTGGGAGGCAGAGGCAGATGAATCTCTGTGAGTTCAAGGCCAGCCAGGACTACACAGAGAAACCCTGTCTCAAAAAACAAAAACAAACAAACACACAAAAAACAAAAAGAAGCTGTTGACATACTAATTTACACAAGAGAAAGCTGGTGCAGAGAGGATAACTCATTTGCCATATTGATTAACTGGGGAGCCAGGTTTCAGACTCTGGCTGCCTGACTTTGGTACTAGGCCCTTGGCTACACCTCCCCACAGTATCACTTCCTGCAGTATGGAGCTTCCCACTCAGTGGGGTGTACCCGGTGACTCCTGGGTCAGTAGGATTAAAGACTCCTGACCACCAGATGTGGCAGCCGGCTTAGGCCTGTCTGCAGAGCCTTGGATTCTGGGCTGCCTTTTCAGGGTCACAAGGGTGGAGATGCAGGAGGAAGGAGGAAATCAAGTTGAGTCAGATGGCTTGTGGAATCTCTGGCCTTTATTGAATTCTGGGAAGAGGAGGGAGAAAAAAAAAAATGAGAGTGCTTATTCCAACTATGTGAGATAACCAGGGGCTCTTTACTGTTTACAGGCAAAAAAATCTCAGGCAGCCAGCACCTGCAAGCCAGCGGCCAGGAATCTGTGAGTGTCAGCAGCCTTGAGTGGAGCTCCAGGCTCTAGACGGCACTGAGGCTGAGAGAAAGGAGAAGGGACAGGGCGGAAGGGAAGGCCTTCTGGTCCTTAGTCCTTGTGTTTATGGTTCCAACATTTCCTGCCCACCCTGGCATGTGAGCCTGGCTGCATATTCTCCTGAGAGGAAGAGTATATGGCCTGCCTGTCCATCCCCCTGCATCCCGTCCCCATGCTTCTACATGCCAGGCTCTATATGTTTTTCTTTGGGGACACTGGACTATCTAGTAGAACCTCATTCCTCAGCAACCCTCTTATTTGGAGAGAAATCCTACTGATTCAGAGCTCCATAGAAGTATACAGGGGCATGCAAGGCTGTCTCTGCATCTAAAAACCCTAAAATCCCTCCACTCTAGCCCAGACAGGACATAAGAAACCTGAAGAGATGTCCTAGTAGGGCTTGTGGGTAGATGTAGGACAGGAAACAACAGCGTGGGGCTTCCTCTTCTCTGGAATGTCATTTGTTTATAATAATTCCAAGTATCTGATGGTAGAGTGCTTGCTCAGCATTTGGGAGGAAGAGGCAAGTGAATCTCTGTGAGTTCGAGGCCAGTCTTGTCTACAGGGCAAATTCCAGTATAGTCAGGGCTGTTACACAGAGAAACCCTGTCTTGAAAAAAGAAATACACACAAACAAGTAAACAAACAAATCATAGCGACAGCAATACTAATTCTAAATATCTGGGAGTAGAATAACAAACTGTTTCGCTCATGCACTTACATAGCTGTGGAACAATCATTTGTTCATTTATTAAATGTGTGCCCCGGGGCTGGTGATGACACCAGGTGCTGAGTGTCTGAGAATGTCTAGGTGGGGTGCTTGTCGTAGGGAGTGGGTACACGTAAGAACCACAAACTTGGGGCTCGAGAGAGGTTGGGCAGTTAAGAGTACCTGCTGGTCTTCCAGAGGACCAGGGTTCAGTTCCCAGCAACCACATAGTAGCTGATAATGACCTATAACTCCAGTTTCTGGGCTCTCTTCTGGCTTCCTCAGGCACTACACTGCATGCACATGGTACACATACATGCAGTCAGGCAAAACACCCATACACACAAACACAAATATATCTTTAAAGAAAATAACCACATACTCATGTTCTCTGCCACCCAGGACCATCCCACCCTTCAGCTTGAGAGTCATGATTGTGGGTAAAGGTCTGCATGTGAGGGTCAAATGCCCAGGCATTTGAAACACAAGCCTGATCTAGATACAGTCCCCAGCTGGGAGGCCCATCTGTCTAGTTGTCCCTACTTTCCCATCTCTTTGGGGCCTGTATAGGCATTATCTCTTCATTTGTTCATTCATTTCGCTGGAACTTCTGCATTCTGTGTATGTATGAAGAAGTGTTTGTGGTGTATATATGTGTGTGTGTAGTGTATGTGTATATGTGGTCATATGTACTTATGTGTGCTGTGTGTGTAGTAGGTGTGTGTGTGTTTGTGTGTGTGGAGTGTGTATGAATGTTGTCAGCGTGTGTGTGGTGTGATGTGTGTGTGTTATGTGTGAGTGTGTGTGGTATGTGTGTGTTTGCATGTATTTATGTATGTGTGTGGTACATTTGTATGTGTAATGTATTTGTGTATGTTTGTTTATATGTGTGAGTATTCTGTGTGTATGTGTGTGTAGTACATTTGTGTGAAGTGTGTATTTATGTGCATTTTTATGTGTGTGAGTCTGTGATGTGTATATGTATGCATGTGTGGTGTATTTGTGTGTGAGAGAACGTGTTTGCATCCATGTGTATGTGCTTCACCCTTTGCCCTATTCCCTTAAGACAGGATCTCCCTCAGAACCTGGAGCAAGCCTCTGCAATCCTCCTCCTGTCTTTGCTCCCCACAGCACTATGTGAAAGGCCATATCTGCTTTCCAGATGAGTGCTAGGGTGTCAAACTCCCATCTCTAGCTTGCTCAGCAAGCTCCCTTATCCACCGAGCCATCTCCCAAGCCCCAAAACTTTCGTACTCTTGTCAGACCTTGTGGTGGTCATAGAGTTGCAGGCCGACCTCACCTTGCTGGGACTCCCATGGGGGCAAAGGACAATCATGTCCTTCTCCTCCCCTACCGCGCTCCCCTCTCATTCTCCCACCAGCCCCTCTCTGCTCTGCTTCAGTTCTCGCCTGTTCCTGAAAGTCTGCACTCGAGCTGCTGCTTCTAAAAGGCTCCACATAGGCTCCCTCTGCTCACTCTCTCCAACTTCACTTGACCTTGCTGGTCTACCTCACCCATCTCACCTTCTAACATTTTCCGCCTTCTCCTTTTACCAATGATCCTTCCACAGAACGCGAGCCCTTGGGAGGGGAGAGACTCGTCTGTTTCTGGATGCAGCCCAAGCATCTAGAATAGTAGGTGTTCAGTAAATATATGCTGGATGAATTGAGCAAATAATAACACGGGCCGGTGTGAAATGACTTCTGTAGTAAGTGGGGGCTGGACAGAATGAGGAAAGTGGACTCCAGGCTCCTCCCAGCTCCTAAAAGCCCTGTAATTTTACTTTTGTTTTTCTTTGGTACATGCTTCAGTGTTTACAGGTAGCCTGTGTTTGGAGACCACCCCTTCCGTTTTTGTCATGTCGATGCTTTTCCGTGGAGAGGAGCTTGTTTGGATGGTGGCCAGCGGCCCAGGGAGCTTTCCCTGGAGGGGATGCCTGGTGGTCAGTCACGTATTCAGCCAGCAGCGGCCACTGCGCAGTCCAGAAGGCCAAGATAATGGGATTTTAGAACAATTGCAAAAATGCCTCACATGCCACCAGGGACTCTGACAACAGATTAATGAGGCTCCAGGGCCTCAGTCCTTCCTGAAAGCCAAGGGAGAGAGGGACTTGTGTAGAAAGAGAGCCTGGTGACCTTGGGGGGCTGTACTTGAGTCTATCATGAGCTGCCAAGGCAAAGCTGCCTCTCCAAGGCCAAAGGACAAACACATCAAAGGAATAATTCATCATCTAGAGCCCAGGAGGCTGAGGAGAATCAGCATTTAGCCAGCCACCTGGCCCTTATTCATCCCAAGCATGGGTTGGGGGCAGCGGGTCACTGGTCTGAGGAAAGTCAGGCCCTTTCCTCCCTCTCCACCCTCCCCCTCCAACTATCCTCCTGGTTTTGGCATCTGTTCTTGGGGAGGCGAGCAGTGTCCAGCATAGCTGAGGAGAATGTGCCTGGGGACCCTATTGGTGTGTTCTTTTCCCAGGAAGGATTGGGCTCAGGAAAGGTGATCTCAGGAGCAAGGAGAAAGGCCAAGGAAAAGAGTGACAGAGGGGCTCTTCATGTCGGGGGTTTATCTGCCCGCACTTTCTCGATGACCAGACATTCCTTGGTGTCCACAGTAGCTAGTCTTCTTCTACTATTCTAGGGCAGTCCCAGAAAGATGCTGCACACAGCAGAAGATGGTCTGGTACAAGGTTCTCCTAGAGAGCAGCCATCTGCAGGGAACCAGAGGGAACACTGGTGACAAAGAAACTGGGCCAAGGAGGCTTTGAGGGAAGGGCAGGCAAGATATGGAGTAGCTGCATGCAAGCTGACATCCCACTAAGAAATGAGACAGAAGGCCGCCTGGCGAGGGCAATGTGTGTATGTGTGGGTGGGTGGGTAGGTGGTTGCGGGGTGTCTCATATATCCCAGGCTGTCCTTGAACTTGCTATGTAGCATAGGATGTCTTTGAACTTACGATCCTCTTTCTTCTACCTCCAAGTGCTGGAATTCTAGGCATGAGCCTCTCTGCTTATGTGGTATTGGGAATCCAAACGGGGGCTTTGTGAACAAAGGGCAAGCACTCTACCAACTGAATCACAACCCCAGTGCCTGCTCCTCGATGGCATCAAATGACCTCTGCCTCAAGCATCTCCTATGGTTCTTATGCCTGCAGATCCAAATCCAGTTCTTTGATGCTTCCAAAGCGTCTACCACAAAGAACAGCACCCTTCCTGGCTTCTCTCAGGCTTTGTCCATGAAAGCCTCCTCTTTCTCCTAAATGTGGCTTCTGCCTTTGGGCCACACCTTTTTGCTTCTCTCTTTTCTTTAGTTTCCTCCTAAAATTTGACCATTTCCAGAAGTTCCTCCCAAACCTGCTGGCGCCCTTGGTGCATGAAATGGCTTTTCGTCTGCCAGTGTTCCAAAGACATGTTACCATAGGTGATCAAGACCTCGGGCACTGTGCATGTAATGAAAGTGTCTCTTGTGAAGCATAGAGGTCAGGGGTGCTTGGTCCCCCCCCCCCACTGTCCTTTACCAAGATTCTGCAAAGTCTCTAATTGAAATCAATGCCCTCCTTCTACCCCCCACCTCCTCCCACCCCCATGTAAGGCAGAGGTTGGGGAACACAGCTGTAAAATGAGAATGTAAACATCTTGCAGCAAGAGGCCTCGGTACCCCACCTCTCTGACCTTACAGGTCGGGAGGAACTGAAGTGCGATCCTTAGAGATAGCAGCTCCCATAGGGACAAAAGGAATCCATAGCCAAACGTTTTTCTCCGTGTTATGAAAAGAGAGTGCCTGCTCAGGTTCACTGAAGCCATCATTTCCCAAGTTTACATGCCCAGAGAATCTGTTAAATATATGTGTGACAAGCATATATCAACTATTTACATTACCCAGAGCTTGGATATTGGACAGGCTTGAACCTCCCGTGTCTAAAGTGTTGTGTGACTTCAATCAAATTCTTGGGTCAATTTGAGTGCCAGAAACCTGCTTGCAAAATAAGTTCCTTACATGGTTAAGAAAATGTAGTACAGGTTTGCTGCTTCTGTCCCAAGAGGACACATTAGCAGCTGATATAGCTCACTCCTGTGGCCTTCACAGTTCAGTCAAGTTGGGGTTAGAGAGATAGCTCAGCAGCTAAGAGCATTGGTTGCTCTTGTCAAAGTCCTGGGTTCAATTCCCAGCACCACATGGCAGCTCCTAACTACCTATAAGTTCAGCCCCAGGGCATCTGATGTCCTCTTATGGCCTCCTTGGGCACTTCACACACACGGTACACAGACATGCGTGCAAACAAAACACCCATACACATTCAATACTGGTGTGTGTGTGTGTGTGTGTGTGTGTGTAAGATTCAGTCATGGTCTAGGGCTCATGGGGACAAAGCAGGTGTGAGCACTCAAGAGGATATTTTCCTGGGACACAACCAGGATCCTCAATGGTAAGTCATATCCCCCTTTATCAAATGGCCACTTGACCAAAGAGTTCTCTTTCAAACAACAGGCTCTTACTGGGGTTCACCTGTCCTGGTTACCCTCTCCTCAGGATCCTCTCTAGCTGTATAGAAATTCTGCTGGCCTTTTGATCTGCCTGGTCTGGCTCCTGTCCTCACTCTCCTTCCTTATCAGCCAGCTCAGTCTGCAGCTACTAGATGCTCTTGCATCGTGAGATCTTTTGGCTGCTCCCAGGTACCCAGCCTCAGCTCTGTGTTCCTACGGAGTCTTTGCTCCCTATGTCAGCCACACCTGCTCCCACACTGTGTTTTATCATCTGCCTGCTGCACCCGGGAGTACTACCAAGAGCTGCTACAGTCTGTGCCCCGCATGACCATCAAGTAGCTCCTGAAAATGTTGCATTGAGCTGGAGAGATGGCTCGGCAGTTAAGAGCACTTGTCAGTCTTGCAGAGGATCCAGGTTCAATTCCCAGCACTCACATGGTGACTCACAGCCACCTGTAGCTCCAGTTCCAGGGGATCCAAGGTCCTCTTGTGCCCTCCACAGGGATGGGGCATGCAAGTGGTGGACAGACGTACATGCAGGTGAAAGACTGATATAAATTTAAAACATTTTATGAAGCTAAGAAGATGGCTCTAAGGTTGAGAGACATCCACTTGTTTTCTTCCAGAAGACCTGAGCCTGGTTTGGTTCCCAGCACCCATATCAGGTGGCTCACAGCTGTAACTATAACTCCAAGGGATCTGATGCCTCTGATTTCTGTAGGCACCTGTACACACATGATACCTACATGCACACACACACACACACACAAACGAACGCACACACCTACACATCATTAAAAGTAGTAAAAATATTAACAAATAAAACATTTTTTAAAGATTTATTTATTTATTTATTATGTATACAATATTCTGCCTCCATGTTGTGAGCCACCATGTAGTTGCTGGGAATTGAACTCAGGACCTCTGGAAGAGCAGCCAGTGCTCTTAACCACTGAGCCATTTCTCCAGCCCCAAATAAAACATTTTAAATTAAAAGCAAATCTTTGAAGATGCTTCCTTGCTCTCTTGCCCCCTTAGACCTGCTGCCAAAGTCACCCTCTCCCTCCCTCCTCTGGGGGACGACAGTGGTTTGTAGACTGCAGCGCCCTTCTGAAGGTGGTATTACCTGTCCTCAAGGCCCCACTTCATAAGAATCTTCTTCGTAAGAGCTCAGAGGAAGCGTTAGAAACCATGGCTTGGTCTTTGCACAGGAAGCAAGTGAGGGGCAGTGGAGGGATCTGCCCAAGGGGGTAAAGGCTATGGTCTCATACTCCTGCCCTGTGCATGTGCTTGGTTTCTACCAACTAGAGTTCTGCAGAAGCACTAAGGTGGGTCCTGGGAACCTGCACATCACTGGCAGATGTTGTCCTAGGCAGTGGTGGAGATGGGGCAGAATGTGGATGGGAAACATGGCTAAGCCACATCTGCCTGACAGGCGGTTGGGATGGAGAACCTTGGATCGTTGATGAGGAGCCAAGCCTAGGGTGAGCATCCTCTTTAAAGCTGGGGTGGAAGGCAGGCAGAGGCATTGACGCAGGTATAGGGGAGGGAAGGGCCCAAGAGGTGGCCCTGGAATCTTCTACCTTAGCAGAACCAGCCCAACGGGAAGCTAGGTTTGGGAGGACCAGGCAGGGTGGGGCAGGCCTGCAGGTCAGACCCAGCAGCTTGAGAACCCCATAGATTACTAAAGAGAATTCCATTCTAGAAAAGGTTTGAGGCTTGCTGGCCATGTAACCTCCTATATCCTGGGATTCTGGGTCTGGAAAATCCTGGGTCTTATCACCTTCATAGTTACTGCCCAATAGTGAATCTGTAAGTAGGGGGTGTGCCTGGAGGTGAAGATGCCACAGGCCGCTTGCCCGCTTTTGCCCTTGGATGCCCCTCGGCCTTCGTAGAGGTTGCAGATGAGAGTTTGAGTCAAGCTGCTAAAAAAGGACCATAGTATGGTGGGCTATGGAATCATGGATGGTGGGCCTGACGTCGCTCCCACCTACAGTCCTTCTCTAGTGTCCCACATACAAAAAGGGTAGCTTTCAACTGCGCTTCAAACCCCTTGGCTTTCTAGGATGGCTTCAACTCCCCTTCTAGCCACACTCTGACTCTACCCCTTTGCCCCAAGCACTTGAGTGCTTGCTCATGGTACTTCTAGGCCAGCTGTTCCTCCTGCACTCCTTTTTCAGGTCAGGAGTAGCTCTGACCCTAGTCAGGCCTGGAGCTCTGTCCTACCTACAGCCCTGCTGGCTCCCACCTCCTCTACCAACACAGCCCAACCCAGCACCCAGCTGAAAGGGCTCAGATGCCAACACTCTGAAAAGCCGCAGGACACTGCCTCGCAGCTCCTGTTCAGAAGATTGCAGTGTCTACCTGCTCTGCCAGGTCCTCCTGACTCAGCTTCTTAAGTATGGATCTTGGCCACCCTGTTCTTGGGCTTTTACTGAGCCTAGATACAAGGCCTGATCATAGCGAACATTCCAGAGATGGTCGAATGACTGTACCAGAACTCAGATCTTTTGCTCTGTTTTCATTAATCTCTGTTTCTATCTCTGTCTCTCCTTCTTTCTCTCTCTCTCTTTGTATACTAGACAGACCTCAAGCTCACAGAGATCTGCCTGCCTCTGCCTCCTGAGAATTGGGATTAAAAGTGTGTACTGCCATGTTTGGCTCTATATAGTTTTTCTTTATTTAAAATTTATTTTTATTTTATGTGTCTCACCTGTCTGTGTGTTTGTGTGAGGGTGTCAGATTCCCTGGAACTGGAGTTACAGACAGTTGTGAGGTGCCATGTGGGTGCTGGAAATTGAACCCAGGTCCTCTGAAAGAGCAGCCAGTGTTCTTAACCGCTGAGCCATCTCTCCAGCCTTACACATAGCTTTTTAAATGTGTACTTTGGAGAACAAACTCCAGGCCTCAGATCAACCGAGCTATCTTCTCAGGCCCTACTGAGCTTTTCTGTTGCACAGGTCCTAGGTTCCTAGTCTGTCCTTAGTTCCTTGCCCCTGATCTTCTCCTACCCAAGACCACCACCTTCCTACAGCTCTGGCCTGACCACATGATACCCTAGAGGGGTCTCCTGGCCCAATCTGCCCCTTCTCTGTCTCTCAGCTTGCCTCAGATCAAGCTCTCCTGGCCTGAGCTTGCTGTGTTGTGGTGCTTTCCTGCAATTCTGTCCCCTAGCCTCTAGGACTTCCCTGCTTACTTCAGCTGCTAGGCCTCTGGGAAGTTCTAAAGTGGTCTTCTGTTCATTAGTAATGCCTACTGCCAAACTCTGCCCCATGCCAGGCCTAGGCTAGAGCTAGGGCTGCTGCAGGAACAAGCCAGACCTTGTCCTCAGGGCGATCACAGTCTGGTGACAAACATTTTGGAACACCATACTGCCTGTTATTGCAGAAGCAGGTGCTCTGAGGATTGGATGGGCAAACAGGGTTATGTCCAGGAAGATGGAGCTGAGCCTTTGCAGGCTGTCTGCTTTTTTGCCTTTCATCCTTCACCTATTCACACTGCTTCATGATGGCATTTATGATGTCCTTGGTCTGTTGTTGTGGAATATTAGCTTATTAATGTAATATTATTACATTAGTTTATGCCGTGGAATATTTCTTTAATGATGCAAAGATGTGTTGTATTCTTTTATGTTGCATTTGTTTAACTCTGTGAGTCTGTATTACTTTGCCTGTCTAAAACACTGGATTGGTCTAATAAAAAGCTGAACAGCCAACAGCTAGGAAGGAGAAAGGATAGGTGGGGCTTCCAGGAAGAGAGAATAAATTGAAGAAGAAATTTAGGCTGGGGTTGGAAAAGAAGAGCAAGGAACAAACAAAGGAGGAGAGGAGGACATCAGGGGCCAGTCACTCAGCCACACAACCAGCCACGGAGTAACAAGGAAAGAAAAGTATACAGAATAGAGAAAGGTAAAAGCACAGAGGCAAAAAGGTAGATGGGATAAATTAAGAAAAGCTGGCTAGAAATAAACCAAGTAAAGGCTGGGCGTTCATAGGTAAGAATAGGTCTCTGTGTGTTCATCTGGGAACTGGGTGGTGGGCCCCCAAAGGGTAAATAAACCAACAAGTCTTTGACAGATAATGCTTCTGTGTACCTGTGTCCAGATCATCCCTTTGCATTGAATTAACCACCTGCTCTTATGCTGCTTTTTTGTTTTGTTTTGGTTTGGTTTTGCCTTTTTGAGACAGGGTTTCTCCGTAGCTTTGGAGCCAGTCCTGGAACTCACTCTTGTAGATCAGGCTGGTTTCGAACTCACAGAGATTCGCCTGCCTCTGCCTCCCGAGTGCTGGGATTAAAGGTGTGTGCCACCACCGCCTGGCTCTTACGCCACCTTCTAATCACCACAGCCTGTAACCGCTTTAGATGAGGGCTCCTTCTGCTTGGCTCACTAAGTCCCTACTCTGGTGTCTGTTCCTCAGGAACTGCTTGAGGAAACAAGGTCTCTGGCCCCTATGTGGAAGTCGCCCCTCAGTACCTACTTAGACAGTTGTGAGCCCTCCGTGAAGGTCACTCCCTCTAAATTCACCCCTCCCACCTGAGTTATAGGGCTCAATTGCTGTTGTCTTTATGGCTGTGAGCTGGTAAGTTGGCTGCCAACTCAACTGCTCTAGGATTTCAGGGCAGCAGAAGGTACAGTACCTATAGTGAAGCCCCATTGACCAGGTGACAGAGCCCAGGCATGCGTGTCCATAGGAGGTGAGCTCATACACATGGCTGAGTTCCATTTTCACCTGCTAGATTTCCCATGGGATTGTCCAAAGGGTAGCATAGTGTACAGGTGAGCTCACTCCCTGTACTCAGCTCAGCAATTGTACTCACTTCAGCCATGCTTGGAGGCCTGGTCCAAGAGGCTGACCCTGGGCGCTAGAGAGCTGTCTCAGCGGTTAAGAGCATGTACTGCTCTTGCAGAGGACCTGAGTTTGATTCCCAGCACCCACGCTGAGGGATTCACAACCATCTGTAACTAACAGCTCCAGGGCCTTGTTTTAGATTCCCCAATAACCTGCACTCACATTTGCACATACCTACCCGCCCCCCCACTTGCTGTTCTTTGCTGGTTCAGTTCCCAGCATACACATGGCAGGTCACAACCATCTGTAGCTCTAGTTCCAGGGGTCCAAAGATTTCTTCCGGCCTCCGAAGGCACCAG
The DNA here is from genome assembly GCA_004026605.1 of Ondatra zibethicus. NCBI lineage: Eukaryota > Metazoa > Chordata > Mammalia > Rodentia > Cricetidae > Ondatra > Ondatra zibethicus. The sequence goes on along the minus strand of PVIU01019208.1, from coordinate 16,035 downwards.
GCATGCAAGTGGTATGCAGACAAACACACAGGCAAAACATCCAAACGCAAAAAGGAAAACAAACAAAACCCACAAAACTTTTCCAGTCTTGGCTACAAGATAACTAAAACCAAACCGAAACAAGCCCGCCAACCAACCAACCAACCAACCAACCAACCAACCAACCAACCAACCAACCAACCAAACACACTGAAGAAACAACAGCCAGGTCACAAATGGGCCTTCACCTGTGCAGCAAAGTTGTACACACTGCAACTGGTGTATGTCCAAGGACAAGGCCATTAAGAAGTTTGTCATTCAGAATGTTGTAGAGGTCACTGCAATCAGGGACATTTCTAAAGCAAGTGTCTTTAATGCTCATTTGCGTCCCAAGCTCTGTGTCAATCTGCATTACCCTGTGAGCTATGCCAATCATAGTGAGTTGGCCAGACTTGATCTTGTGACGCTCTGAAGGACTGGACACCCACCACTATTGAGACTCCTGGTGCTGCCCCACGACCTCCACCAAAGTCCACGTAAAGAGCCGTCCTCATAAGCGCAGAAGAAAAATCATCTGGGAAAGCAAAACAATAAAATGCCCCTGCCTCTTCCCTACCTAAGCCCAAGTCCACAGGGTGTGCTAGGAACCACACCTTGGTTCCCAGCAGGGCCATGTCTAGCCAGTTTTCATGCCGGCACACAAGCAACCAAGGCTTTCCTGAACTGTTCTAGTCTCTGGGATGAGTAGCATGTTGGCACAGTGCCTGCCTAACATGCATAAGGCCGTGGGATTGATCTTTAGAATCCTGTAAAATAGCCGCGGTAGCACAGGCCTGTCATCCAAGCACGTGGGAGGCAGAGCAAGAAGATCAGAAATTCAAGGTCATCCTCAGCTACATAGAAAATTGGGAGCTAACCCAAGCTATACAAGACCCTGTTTTAGAAAAGAAACACATGAAAACAAAAACAAAATCTTTCCAGTCTCTTATGAGGCATCTCACTTTGAACTTCACCATAGCCAGGGAGACTCATCCATAGACTTAAGACTCAGGGCAGGCACACCCTCCCCAAGGCCTTTGTAGACACCCCTAAGTTAAGCAAAACATGCTTTCCCTGAGTTCCAGTGGTGAGTGGCAGCTCCTTTCATACTCCATGCCTATTCTGTCTTAGGAGGAGAGAGGGCGGACTCAGGGTATCCCTGCTATGTCTCCAGGGCTAGCTAGGTTGAATTGCTCAATAAACATTGGACAAATCAACTGTCTTAGGGAAAATTCCTTTTGTTCCAAGTTTATGTTAGGAGGAAGTCTCTTTGGAAAAACTCTGCAGAGACAGCCAGAAGCTGGCCTACCTAGCCCCAGGATTCACTTGCCTTTTCCATCCCTGTTCTAGTTCCTTCCCAGGGTGAGGGGGGCAGAACCATCTGGAGATACCAGATTCTAAAATGCTGATTCTTTACAAACTCACATTGAGAAATCTCAGGGCAGGAACTAGAGATGTGTTTCAGAACTGCTGCATGAGGCCTTGGGATCCATCCCCGTCCTAGGGGAATGAGAAAGGAAGAAAGGAAGGAGGGAGGGAAGGAGGGAAGGAAGGAAGGAAGGAAGGAAGGAAGGAAGGAAGGAAGGAAGGGAAGAAGGAAGGAAGGAAGGAGGTAGGGAAGGAAGGAGAAAGGAAGGAGGGAAGGAAGGAAGGAGAAGAACTAGGCTGGAGAGATGGCTCAGGGGCAAACCAGAGCTCAGTTCTCAACATCCACATGAGGTGCCTCACAAGGGACTCAAAATCCAGCTCTAGCGAATCCAGCACTGTTATGGAATAATCTTTTTGTACACTGTGAAGATATGTCTTTGCCAAGGCACCTTCTGACTGTTTAATAAAAGAACTGACTAGCCAGTACCTAGGCAGGAGATAGAAGCAGGACAGCCAGACACAGAGGATGCTGGGAAGAAGGGCAGAGTCTTGGAAGACAGCACGGTGAAGCAAATTGAACATGCTGTGTTCAAAGAAGGTACTGCCGTGTGGCAGAAGGAGGATAAAAAAAAATGGGTTAAGTTATACAAGCTAGCTAAAAACAAGTCTAAGCTATTGACTGAGCATTTAGAATTAATATTAAGTCTCTGTGCACTTACTGGGGAGCTGTTGATCCCGACAAAAAACCCCACCTACGCCTAGACCCCTGTACACACCTGCTCTTCCATGAGCATATACCCTTCTACCATTACCTATATATCAAATTTTATAAATGAGACAAATCTCAAACAATAAAAATTAAAATTAGTTTTTAATATAATAAAACATTCTTTTTTAAGTCTCAGGGGAGAAACAGAAGACCCACAGCGAGGAGGATAATTAAGAAAACGGAGTCCACATTCAAAGCTCAGGCTGGAGAGAATTGGCAGAGGATGAAGAAGGCGAAGCAAAGTCCTAGGAGCAAAAGTATGCTGTTCTAGGCAGACAAAGTTGACCATTGCATGAGTGCATACGTGCACCAAGTGAGTGAGCCAGGGGCTGCGTGGTCCTCACAGACGATTGCAGTGCTGGCAAAGCATTCTCCAGTTCTTACAAAAGCTCCAAGAGCCCACATTTCACAGCTGAGGAAACAGGCTCAAAGTCACACACTGAAGAGTGCAGCCAGGACTTCACCTCGTGTGACATCAGATGTGTGCCCCTGGGGTTTTCCTCCCACTTGACTGTGTGCTGCCAGGCTTCTCCTGAGCAAGCACTGGGGAAAGGGGCAAGCACTTGCCTGACAGGAAGAGAGGGAGGGAGAGGAGACTCTGCCACGGATCAGCTCCAGACTCATCTCTCTACCAGCTCTTGTCATAAAACATCTTGCTTCAGTGAGCATTGCATATGACTGTACCATCCTTATTTTATGGTTTAATTCTGATCCTATCGACGATCGGCTTAGTCTGTGACTGGGGCTATGAGGGCCCGGGGCATGGGAGTCACGATCTAGATGTAGACAGAGAGCCTTTGACCTGGAACTTGGATGGCAGGTAGGTAACTCTGAGTTTACCTCCCACAAGCTCTTGGCCATGTACAAGGGAGCTCCTCGCTTTCTTTTGTACCTTGTTTTCTTTGGTGTCTCATTTTCTCTCGCGCCTCTGAGCTAACTCCTGGCACTTTCTCCACAGGATCCTGGGCAGCTGCTGCACTGAGTTCCTATGAGCAAGGCCCTGATCTGTTTACCTTACCTTTCCAGAACCTGAGGTCTATGGAGATGACTGCAATGACGTCTTCAGTACTCCCACTGTTGTTATGTGCAGTCCCCTTTGGAATCTGCCTCCATCACTTCTACAAAGAAGTGGAGTCTTTGGAATTTGAACTTGCCTCAACTTGCATGAACCATAAAAACACAGCAGCACAGCCATCAGCGGGCATGGCAGCTTTGCTTTGATTCTCTTTCAACCTGCCTCTGTGTACAGACATCATCTGATCTACCAGGTGAACCCAAGAGGTTGTGACACACAGGCGCCGTGACAGTCAAAGCTTGCATGACTGATACTAGAGCCAGTACCAAGACTTACATACACGAGTAAGGTGGGCCTTTTAGACTCAGGATAGCCACCAAAAACACAGTCATACTAATGACTGTTGTCCAACGGCGTGAGTGGGACCCTGGCGGGTGACCCCACAATAGGGGAGGGACAAACATGGCCAGATGGATAGAACTTAAGTGGGAGGTTTTATTGGGGGAAGGGAAAGAAGAGAGGGGAAGAGAAGAGAAAGAGAGACAGAGAGAAAGGGGGGGGAACATGAAAAGTCCTGTCTATCCCTTGGGGGGGGGATGGAGAGTGGGCGGAGTTTGTCTCTTAAAGACACCTTTGCACCTGCATAGAGGCTAGGGGGCCATCCATAGGACCCTGGGCTGGCTAGGGTACTGCCTGGGTTCATCCTGCCAGGTGACAGAGCTAGCATAATGCCTGAATCCTAACAATCACCCCAGGAGGAACCTCCTAGCTGAGTCCAGCCTTAGCTACTGAATCAAGGACTTGGGAGTAAATACAAAGTTACTTTAACCAGTTTACTGATTACTTCAGAGCGGCAAGCTAGGCAGCTATAGAAAATGGACACAGAGCAGTTCCTGCCTGTAGTAGACTGGATAATTTCCCAAAAACAGATACTCAAGACCTAAACCCTTTTACCTGTGCATGTTAACTTATTTAGAAATAAACTTTGAAGATAAAATCAAATTCAGATGAGGTCTGAGCTGGGTATGTAGCTAGGTTTGTAGATTATTGTATCTAGCATGCAGAAAGCCCTAGGCTCTATGTCCAATACCACATAACCTCAGTGTGGTGTTATATACCTGTAATCCCAATATTCAGAGGGTTGAGGCCCGAGGAGCAGAAGTTCAAGGGTTATCCTTGATTGAATAGCCAGTTCAAGGCCAGCCTATCCAGCTTGAGACCAGAGGAAGAGGAAGAGGAGGAAGAAGAAATCAGACACAGTCATACCAGATTAGAAAAAGGATATGTAGTTTTCTATCTAGAGACACAGAGGCAGGGATGGCAGTGGTTCAGCTGTAAGAGAGCAATGTTGAGGATTGCCAGGGGCTTCTAGAGCACTGGCTCTTAGCCAGTGGGTCTCTACCCCTTTGGATCAATCAACCCTATCACAGGGGTCACCTAAGACCATTGGGAAACACAGATATTTACATTATGATTCATAACAGTAGCAAAATTACAGTTATGAAGTAGCAATGAAAATAATTTTATGTTTGGGGGTTATCATAACATGAGGAACTGTATTAAAGGGTTGTAGCCTCAGGAAGTTTGAGAACCACTGTCCTAGAAGCTCAGGAGAGGCAAGAAGATTCCTCCCACGGTATGTTCAGAGGGGTATATCCTGGACAGCATCTCAGCTTCAGAGTTAGCCTCTAAACTTGAGAGAGGATAAACTCCTGTGTGGGAATGGCACAAAAATGCCCATGTGTTACGACCCCCTGGAAATGGATGCGACAGTTTAGAAGTAGCGCTCAGAAAACATAAGCTGCCTAAATTGTGGAGCTTAGAAGTGTTGGGGAATTGCCTTCGTTCAGTATGGCATTCAAGCACTGTCTATAGCCATCCTGCATCTAGGTGCCAGTCTGCAGAGCCCACCCCACGGGAACTCTAGATCTGTGCATACACAGGAAGCCAGGTACAATGCTGAGGGGTTTCTTTTGAAATGTAAGTCTGAGGGTACACTTTGTTCTGTGTGTAGAAATAGTATATGAAGCTTTGTGCTTAGAAAACTCCAGTGAAGTGGAAAAAGAACAAAATAAAAATCACCTTCGACTGTTGCGTCCAGAGATAGCCACATTCATTTTGGAATCCTTATGGTCTTTTTCTTTTTTCTTTCTTTTTTTTTTTCTTTTTAGCTTTTTGAGACAGAGTTTCTCTATAGTTTTGGAGCCTGTCCTGGAACTAGCTCTTGTAGACCAGGCTGGCCACAAACTCAGAGAGATCCACCTGCCTCTGCCTCCCGAGTGCTGGGATTAAAGACGCGCACCACCACTGCCCGGCAGTCTTTTTATTTATGCAAATATTGACATAGGCATTTTCAAAGCTAAAAGTGGGAACCTTCCATAGGTTTACTTTGATTTGTTTTTAAATTTTAATTAATAAAGTAATTACGTTTGAGACAGGTGCCGTTTTGTGGTTCTGGTTGGCCTGGAACTCACTGGATAGACCAAATTAGTCTCAACTCTTTGGCAATCCTTCTGCTCTTAATCACTAAGATTATAGGAGTGCACCCTCATGTCCAGCTTATATGAGTTATTTTGTGTCTTATTCTTTTGCTTGTTAAAATTTTCCTGTTTTTTAGATTGCATCTCATGAAACCCAGACTGGCCTTGAACTGGATGTGTAGTTGAGGATGATCTTGAATTTCTGATCCTCCTGCCTCCATCTTCTGATGGTTTAGTGACTGCTGGAGAACAAGTTCAAGACTTCATGAATGCTAGGCAAGCACTCTAATAGCTGAGTTACACCCTAGCCCCATGCATCCTATTTTTTCCATTTAATATGTCACAGACATTTTTTCCAGGTCTGAAGCAGAATCTGTTTGTCCACACATATTTATTGGATATGTCATGCCAGGAGATAACAACAAAAAGACAATGGCCTCAGACTCCACGAAGCTGATGCTCTAGCCAACAATATAGACATCAAGCAAATCCTTACAAACTCCAACAGCTTCGCTCTCCAAAGTTCTGAGATAATATTGGATTGTAAAAATGAAGAGAATCCTCACATAGCCCTCCCTCAGATCCTCTGAGATGACTGTCCCACATCCACGACACCCCTGCAAATGCTGACACTGACCTCACTGCCTTATGTCGTGGAATACTAGCTTAAGTTGTGTTGCCTTCGTTTACGCTGTGGAGAATTTGTTTAATGATGCAAAGATGTGCTGCATTCTTTTATGCTGCATTTGTTTAACTCTGTGATGCTGTGTTACTTTGCCTGCCTGAAACACCTGATTGGCCTAATAAAGAGCTGAATGGCCAATAGCTAGGCAGGAGAGGGATAGGAGGGGCTGCCAGGCAGAGAGAATAAGTAGGAGGAGAAATCTAGGCTGGGGGGGTGGGGAAGAAGAGGAGTGGGAAAAGGAGGACAGGAGGACGTCATGAACCACCTGGTGGGCCACCCAGCCACACAAACAGCCACAGAGTAAGAAGGGAAGAAAGACATATAGAATAAGGGTAAGAAGTCCAGAGGTAAAACGTAGAAGAGAAATGGGTTAATTTAAGTCAGAAAAACTGGCTAGAAATAAGTCAAGTCAAGCTAAGGCTGGGAGTTCATAAGTAAGAATAAGTGTGTTTATTTGGGGGCTGGGTGTCAGGACCCCAAAGGGGTGGGGGGACCAAGTACAGTCTTCCCCTCAGAGCGGTCCTGTTTCCACACTGACTCTATGTTCCAACACCGGGTTCTGTGACTCAGGTTCTACTTGGTTGTCATGTCTCCTTGGTCTCCTTCAGCCTGTGGCTCTTCCTCAGTGCTTCCTTGCTTATCATAATCTTTTTTTTTTTTTTTGGTCTTATTTTGTCTTGTTTTTTTTGAAAAAGGGTTTCTCTGGATAGCCCTGGCTGTCCTGGAAATCACTTTGTAGGCCAGGCCGGCCTCGAACTCACAGAGATCTACCTTCCTCTGTCTCCCAAGTGCTAGGACTAAAGGCATGCGCTACCACTGCCCCATACTTATTATAATCTTAAAACTTAAAAAGAAAATAAAGCCAGGTATGGCGGAGCACACCTTTAGTCCCAGAACTCGGGAGGCAGAGGCAGCTGATTCTCTGAGTTCGAAGCCAGCCTTATCTACAAAGCAGGCTCCAGGTATATATGTATTTTTACTTTGTGTGTATGTGTGCTTTACTTGTAGGTACGTCTGTATCATGTGCATGCCTGTACCATGCAGTGCCCACAGAAGAGGGCACTGGAGTCTCTGGAACTGAAGTTACCGACAGCTGTGAGCCACCATGTAGATGCTGCTAATGGAACCTGGGTCTCTGCTAGAGCAGCAGGTACTCTTAACCACTGAACCAGCTCTTAAGACTTTTTTTTTTTTTGACTGGGTCTCCTCATTATGTAGTACTGGCTGGTCTGGAACTCACCATGTAGACCTGGTCAGCCTTGAACTCTCAGAGGTCCACCTGCCTAATTAGCCTCCTGAACGCTAGAGTTAAAGACATGTGCCATCGCATCCAGCTGTCTTAACACTTTTTAAGAGTACTGGTCTGAGGCTGGGAGATGGCTCATTAGCTGTAGCACAGATTTGCCACACAAACCTCACAATCTGAGTTCAATCCCTGGGACCCACACAGTGGAAGGAGAGAACGTACCTCTGAAAGTTGTGTCCCTGCCAATCATAAATGTAAGAGAAAGATCAGGAGTTCTTATATGCCCAGGCTGTATGAGATGACCCCTGTCCCAAGTCAAACAACAAACAGGGACTGGAGAGATGGCTCAGTGGTTGAGAGCACTGACTGCTCTTCCAGAGGACCTGTAGTTTGAGTTCCAGCAACCACATGGTAGTTCACAACCATCTATAGTGAGATCTGATGTCCCTCTTCTGCCATAAAGGTGCATTTGTAGATAGAGCACTCATATCCATAAAATGAATAAATAAAATCTTTTAAAAAACACAACAGAGACTAGTTAATTATTTTGTGGAGTGTCCCTGAAATTGCATGTGTGTGATATTTTCTTTTATGTAGATGCATGTTGTGCCTTAGTGGGCAGGGTATCACAGATGTGACCTTCCCTCCTTGGTATGTTACATCCAGGGTCCATGATGTCATTATGTCCAATTACTGGTGGTGTTTACCTTGGTCACTTGGCTTAAGATTTCTCCACTCTAAAGTCACAATTTTCTCCCTTTGAAATCAATACAAAAATCGTTTTGAGGGGGCTGGAGAGATGACTCAGCAGTTAAGAGCACTGCTGCTCTTTCAGAGGGCCTGGGTTCAATTCCCAGCATCCACATGGCAACTCACAATTGTTTGTAACTCCATTTCCAGGGGATCTGACATCTTCACGCCAATGCACATAAAATAAAAAGCTTTTTAAAAAGTGTTTTGAGGCCATACTTGGTGGCACACACATTTAATCCCAGCACTTGGGAGGCAGAGACTATGATTTCAAGGCTAAGCTGTCAACATAGTGAGTTCTAAGCTGGAGAAATGTTGTGAGATGTTGTCTTTAAAAATATATATTTTGGGGTGTGAAGGACTATTCACCTGAGCACAAGCACATGCATCTTTGTGAAGGTGGAGTGCAGAGGGGGACACTGAGTATCCTGTTCTGTCACTCTCCACCTTATTCCCTTGAGACAGGGGATACTCACTGAATGTAGTACTAGGTTGGTGGCCAGTGAGAGCCAGAGATCGCTTTACCCTCACTCACCACAGCCTCTCCACAGCTCTGAGGTCACAGCCTACCTTTTCAAGGGTGCTAGGATCTAAACTCAGATCTTCACACTTATACAGCAAGTTCCTTTGCCCACTGAGCCGTCTCTCTAGCCAGGGAAGATTATTATTATTATTATTATTTTGGTTTTTTGAGACAGGGTTTCTCTGTGTAACAGCCCTGGCTGTCCTGGAACTAGCTCTTGTAGACCAGGCTGGCCTCAAACTCAGAGATCCGCCTGACTCTGCCTCCCGAGTGCTGGGATTAAAGGCGTGCGCCACCACCGCCCAGCAGGGAAGATTATTTCAAGACAATGTGAATATTATTGTTTCATACACTCTTCATCTACCAAATTTGACATTCAAGGATGGCACCAGCCCTGGAGATCTGGGTCTGACAGTGACTTTGGATTTTCGTCATTCCTCTGCCTTCACTTTGTGGAATGTCTCAGAGAGGGAGAGTTGTCTCAAATACTTTTTTGTTTGTTTGTTTTTGGCTTTGTTGTTGTTTTTGTTTTTTTTTTTTTTTTGAAAACAGGATTTCTCCAAAGAGCCCTGGCTATCCTGGAACAGACTTTGTAGACCAAGCTGGCCCAGAGCTCACAGAGATCTGCCTGCCTCTGCCTCCTGAGTGCTGGGATTAAAGGAGTGCTCCACCACCGCCCACCCAGCTACAAATACTTCTTCAAGTGACACTGATGGAGCATTTTACAAGGATCCAATGAGAGCGTGAAACAGAGTGCCCTAACTCAGTTTGAGGCGGTCGGAAAACCTTCCCTAAATGGCTGACATTAATGCTAACTCCTAAGAGGTCAGAAGAACTTATCAAGGCAGAGGGCTAGGGGAAGGATGGGGAGAATGTTCCAGATATAGGGAATTGCACACACAGCTCTGCATCCAGTGTTGATAGAGAAAGACTGAACAGAAAATGGTGAGTGACCGTGGTGAGGCACAGAACTTGGTGTCTGGGAACAGCTTCCTCTCCTGGAGGCAGCAACCTCTTCCTGCTGGAGAAGGCACACGGAGAGGAAAAGAGGGAAGGAGGGGCTAGAACGCCCAGAGTTTCTGGTGCTCAGGAGAAGTTGAACATCTGCCTTTCTTTCTCCCTCCCTCCCTCCCTCCCTCCCTCCCTCCCTCCCTCCCTCCCTTCCTTTCCGAAATCTTCTCAATATTGGCCACTAGCCAAACAACCTTCGAGGCACCAGCTTTTCGCCTGTGCCTGACTGAACCATTTCTTAACTGTTTCCCGCTGGATGGACCTTGATGTTATTTTTGGTTGTTGACTGTTATAAGCAATGCTATAATGAACATGTTGGAATGGACAGCCGAGACACCTTCTCGACCTGTGAAAGTTTGCTCAGGGCTGAACAGATGGCCCCACACTTACTGCTGTGCTTGCAGAGGACCAGAATTCCGTTCCTAGCATCCACGTCAGGCTGTTCTCTCACTCCTGTCCCAGGACATCCGACTCACTCTCCTTGCCCTCTAGGGTACCCCCCCCACATACATAAATAATAAAAGAAATCTTTTTAGAAAAAGAAGGAGGTTTGCTCAGAACAGCTAGTTATAGCATCTCATTCTTCAGACCTTGTATCGTTCACCCTCCACAGGCTTTCCAAATCCTTGATAATCTCGTTCCGTCTTTTAAATTTCCTCAAGGTCCCAGTCAGCTTTGCTGGGCCATGATGAAATTGCTATTAATAAAGGCTCTGTGAGGTGGTGGGGATTTGGGTCTAACCTGGGACTAGGGCACAGCAGGTCTTGGCTTGAGGGGCCATTCCCGGTCAAATTCCGGCCTTGCTGACCCTGCTGATAGGAATCCTTGGGGGGCAAGGCAGAGGCCTCTTCCTTAAGCACATGGGCTAGCAGGTTAGTAAACACGTTCTTTGTGGATTCATTCCCCAGCTCTGGTAGGCTGGTGTGGAAGACATAAGAGCCGAGAGCCCAGGAGCCAGAGAATCCACACTGCACAGGGACAGACCCTGGAGTCCTCTCAAGAGGCAGCAGGCAGGACTTGGCCCCAGATCTCTCCAGTGTCCTTCTGTGTCACTGCCTTTGTGTTGTAACTGGAATGTTACTATGAGAGTCAAAGGCCAACTTGACATGATGGGGACAAAGGGTGAATAGGCAGAGTGGCTTTCCTTGTCCCTACGGGAGACAATAAAAAACCTTTCTCTTCTAGAATAATGCTAATTTTTTTAGCAAAATAGTAATAATGATAATGTCTCTATGGACTGAACATTCTAGGCTTCTTGCTAAAGCAGTGGTTCTCAACCTATGGATTTTGACCCCTCTGAGGGGCTTCCTGTATCAGATATCCTGCATATCAAATATTTACATAACAATTCATAATCCTAGCAAAATTAAAATTATTAAGTAGCAGCGAAATAATCTTATGATTGGGAGTCACCACAACATGAGGAACTGTGTTAAAGGGTCACAGCATTAGGGAGGCTGAGAGCCACTGTGCTAAAAGTCTCTCGCTGGCTCCCTCTAGTATGGCCCCAGAATTGAGATAGGAGGGGTTCAGGGAGCCTGTCTCCCTATTATAAACTTTAAAAATTGATCTATTGTGTATGTGTGTGTGTGAAAAGTTTAAGAAGCCCTGCCCTAGAGAGATTTACGGCCGACCTAGCTGCACTCCCCGTGTCTATCAAATGGGAAGAAGAAAACTCAAGCTGCAGCTCTGTCCCCGGAACACCCAGTACAGCACAGCATAGCCGTCAGATGAGCTCAAGAAGTGCACAGCTAGGCTGTATCCTCTTGCTCCTCCGGGCTGCAGCCCCTCCTAAGCTGCCATCTGAACCCAGTGACAATGCCCAGTGGTGGCACGAAACCCACTTTCCACTCCCAGTGCCACAGACACCAACCAGCCGAACTCCAGGCTGACTGAGCACCTGGGCTTTTCCCAAGTCTCTTCTGGTAGACCTTAGGTCCCAGCATGTGGGCTGATCATGGTGACCTACTTGAAAAGAATGTATATGGCTGTCTGTTTCTGGTGTTGAGTCAGGACCCAGGAACTCTGAGGTTCTTCCTGTCTAACCTGACCTTGCCTTGCTTTGCGCTCCCTGCAGCTGCTAGAGGAGGATGGGTTCGCTGCCTGCTCACTTAGAGCTATGCTGGGGGTACTACTTGGATGTGTGTGTGTGTGTGTGTGTGTGTGTGTGTGTGTGTGTGTGTGTGTGTGTGTGAGCTTCATCTCATCCACCTGCATGTCATTCCCTGCAGGAGTTGGTGTTTGCTCCGAGCACAGATGAATCCATGGTTTCAAGGCTTGCATGCATCTTTGCTGTAGATGTAGATGCAAGTTCATGAGAACATGTGTGTTAGGGCTAGAGAGATGTCTCAGTTGTAAAGAGCATGGCTTCCCTTGCAGAGGACCCTGGTTTGGTTCCCAGCACTCACATGGCAACTTACAACTTTCTCCAGTTGTTAATCCCTTCTTCTGACCTCTGTGGGCAAAGAACAAATGTGGTACACATATGTACATGTAAACAAAACCCTCACACCCATAAAATTTATTTGAAAAAGATTATGTATGTGTGCATGCCACCAAAGGGCATGATGCCTACAGTTCAACTCTCAATATCACCAAAGGATCATGATGGTATACTTCTGTTATGCCAACATTTGAGAGGTGGAAGGGGGAGGATCAAGTTCAAGGTCACCTTACTTGGCAACATAACTAATCCAAGACTGGTCCCAGAAGCAATTCATCCCCCTCTGTGCCCCTTGATTACAAAGGTTTTGTTTCCAGAGATGCAGGGAAAGGAGCTCGACACTTGAGGATTACAGGATGATCTCGGGAGCCTGCGCACAAGACGGTGCTACCTTTGTTCTTATTCTGAACTTGGGACCTTAGCACCATAAGGTAAACCAGAGAAAGAGCATTTGGTCCCACCCCACTTCTGGCCTGCACCCAGAGGGATTCCAGGATTGGCAAGGCTAAGCAGGAGTGGCTCCAGGCAGGAGCAGCTCTCTTGCAGGTGGAGGGACCCGCTGTTCCCATGGCTGGGCTGGCCTAGGCTCACATGGTTGTCAATGCCTGGGCCTGACTCAGGGACCAGCCATCCCGTGGGGCCAGTTCTGGGCTCACACACCCACAACTGCCTATTCATATGCTCCTTTTGGTTCAACCCAGGCCCTGGGGCTCAGCTTCTCCTTCTCTGACCTGGAGGACGCCACCCACAAAGTCCCTGTCATTCTCTCACCTCTAGGGAATGAAAGGGGTCTGGTCAGTGGGGAGGGCCTTGGGACCTCTGGATGTTGCTCAGGTCCCCGTGTAGCTGCAGTGCAGACAGGAACACATCCCTGCACACTTGTGACCTCTCACCTGAGGCTCCATCATAGCCAATCAGAGCCCTAATGAATGTCCACTGACAAGGGGTCCTTCAGCCTGGGGACGCCATTCTCTTCTGTCTTCTGCTCATGTGGGAACACAAGAGAAACTGATGGGGGTAAGTGATTCTGCTAGTAGGAGATGCTATTCAAGGGCAAAGCATTCCTAGGCAAAGGAATAAGGTGACAGGATGGGCACCGAGGACAACCATGGACTGGGGCCTTCCAAGTATTATTTAGATGCTGGAGCCAGAGAAGTAGATGCGGGCCAGTTCTTGTCTGGAATATTCATTCAACACTTCTGAGCACCCTTGTGCTTGACTTGGGATAGTATACAATGATCAAACAGATAGTAGGGGCATTTGGAAACACATTTTTGCTTTATTTTGACTGTCCTGCCTCAATAAACATCTGTAATATTAATGAATAAGTGAATGAAGGAAGGAAGAGATGTGACAGCCACTTTAGAGAAATAGGATGGGGGAAAGAGAAGTCAGCCATACTGAAGCAGAGAGCCCTTACCTTAGGCAGGAAGGCTGTTGTGCTGTGCAAATGAGGGATTGGAGTTTGGACCCCTAAAACTCCATGCAAAAAGTTGGGCATGGTCATGGTGTGCCTGTAATCTCGTCCTTGTGAGTGCAGAGACAGGAGGATTGATGGAACTTGCTGGCAGGCAGCCTAGCTTCAAGTTCTGTGAGAGACCTGGTCTCAGGGAATGAGACAGAGAAAAGGCAGCCCATCCAACATCCTCCTCTGGCCTCTTCACACTCGCAGGCGTGCACCCCCCCCCCATGCATGCACAGATCTCACATACATATACACCACACACATTTACACACAAAAATAAAGGTCTTCATGGTTTCCAGGGCAAGCCTTCGTAGTGGCTCATACAGCTGCCACTGTGCCACAGAGACGCTGGCGTGCTCGCTACTGATGCAATCTGCTGTGAAAATTTCCACAATCCACTGTGTTGAGCAAGCAGAGGCTGCAGAGGAGTCTGGACGGGGACTCTGTCAGCTAGAAATGGATTGTCATAGAGGGCCAGACAGATGCAAGAAGGGTCAATTGTAACAGGGAAGTGACCATGAAGTTGCCTAATACACCTGGAATGTGTCCTTAGGTCGGAGCATGTGGACCTGCAAAAGACATCTCTCTGAGGACAAATCCTGATATTGGCCTTGCTCCACATTCAAAGCAGAGAAGTAGCATGTCCCTACAACAGCGTAGTAGCCACTGCTGCTGCTACCCCTGGGGATCGGAGGTTTGCTTGGTAAGATGGAGACGGGTTAAGACACAGGCCAGACATAGATTCAGGCAGGCTGGCCAAACTGACCAGCTTCCAGACTGCTAGTGCCTTAGCCACTGAGATCTCCCCTCCCTCTATCTCCAGTTCCAGGCCACACCTTGAAGAGACAAAGGTAAGCCCTAACCATGGGCATCTCCTAGAACATAATCCCTTTGGGCCGGCATGATGCCCAGTACCCCTAATCAGAGTTCATAATGAAGCTATGTCTAAGCACTCCCTTAACAGGTCCCTTACAGAGCCTGAGATAGACTCAACATTTTGTACCATTTTTCTTAGAAGTGGTCCTCCCAATTTGGTGTAGGAGGGTCTTCTGTTTGTGTATTGCTTTCATTGGTTAAATAAAGAGACTGCCTTGGCCTTTTGATAGGGCAGCCCTTAGGTGGGTGGAGTAGACAGAACGGAAGGCTGTGAGAGAGAAGGCAATGCGGCAGATGCCATGTTTCTCCGGATGTAGGTTAGAATCTTCCTGGTAAGCCATGACCCCGTGGTGATACACAGATTACTAGATATGGGTTAGTTTCAGATGTGAGAGTTAGCCAAGAAGAGGCTAGAGCTCATGGGCCAGGCAGTGTTTAAATGAATACAGTTTCTGTGTAATTATTTCGGGCACGGGGATCCAGATGGGACAGAACAAGGGGCCCTGCACCAGGAACCAGGCGCCGGGGAACGCAGCCTGCGCGCCTCTTGCAACACCAATTAAATAAGATTCAGGCTTTAAAACAAACCGTCAACTCCGTAGAGCCAAGACTCATTTGCCCATTGACCAAACCTCATGAAGAACTCTTGCCCCCTAGCAGGCTTAGGATCCATAGTGAGGGCTACAACTTAGACCAGACAGTGCCCTTTGCAGCCTAATGCAAGCAAAGGCCATGGCGAGCTGCTGGGTTCAGAGTGCAGGGAAGGATCCTGTCAGCTATAGAAAGTTCTATGAGTCGTCCTGGGCAGTGTGGAAAGTGGATCAGATGACACTTTAAGGGCACTCATATGGTCACGGATGGGGTATTTCATGCTGACCCATGCTTGACCGCTTGCTTAAAGTAAATTCTGTGATACAAGATACGACTGAACTGTGCACTTCAAAGGGGAGGTTTCATGATATATGAAGTCTACCTCTTTCTAAAGGATGCTGAACAGTCAATTGCTGTGGCACTTTGCGTAGGCTAGCTCCAGCCCCAGACATAGCTAGTCCAGGAAGACATTGCTGTCATGAGGTCTCTGGGCTACCTCCAGCAGGCTTGGTCACTCAGCTAAGGCTGTGAAGGTGTGTCTATGTGTCTACTAGATCCCCACTTGGGTTAAGAGACAGGGTGATGGGTAGCTCTGAAAATAAGGTTCCTGCCCAGTTGGGGTGCCCAGGTACCATGGAGAGGCTTTGGTTATCTGTGGGTTTGTACCTGTTTACTGCCTCTGCCCTTGGTACACTGTTAGCAAGCTCTTTGAGCCAGGCACATGCTCATGCCAAGAGAGAGTTAATAGTTAACCAGAAAGTGTGTGTGTGTGTGTGTGTGTGTGTGTGTGTGTGT
>PVIU01019207.1:0-36954 GCA_004026605.1 Ondatra zibethicus | reverse complement strand
GTGCTCCCACCAGTGGGACTAGCTCTAGCTGTAGGACCGCAAGACGTGCTCCCACCAGTGGGACTAGCTCTAGCTGTAGGACCGCAAGACGTGCTCCCACCAGTGGGACTAGCTCTAGCTGGCGACTCTTGCCAGTTCCTGACCGAGGCAGGGGCCTGCCCTCTGGTTTCACTGGAGGGAAAGGTATGATGCTACCACTCACTTTGGTTTCTAAGCAGGAGAAAGACCTGAGAGTGGGTTCTGGCCCTGTGCTCTGCAGAAGCGCCTGGCCAGGTCAGGTGGTGGTGACACACGCCTTTAGTCCCAGCACTTGGGAGGCAGAGGCAGGCGGATCTTTGTGGTGTGAGGCCAGCCTGGTCTACAGAGTGAGTTCTAGGACAGGCAGGGCTACACAGAGAAACCCTGTCTCAAAAAACAAAAACAAAAAAACAAAACCCCAAAACAAAGCAACAATGAAAGAGCCTGGCCAGAGTCTGCCATCTTCCCAGCACCCTTTAAAGAGGAGAGGACGAATGTGGTTCCCAAGACTATGCACCCCAGCGCCTCTGAATGCACTTCTGCGCTCGCAAATGAACTTGTTCTTTCAGTTAATGAGTCAGAGAAGATGTATTTAACTGAGGGTCTTGAGCCAGAGCTGCCGCTGGGAGCCACGGGGTGGGGAGGTGGGGGATTGAGTGATCTGGGGCACCTGTGCCCAAGTACAGACAGCTCTGTTTTCTGTGCTATAGATGTGGAAACCAAGGCTCAGAGAGGTTGTATGTGTTATTTGGAACCACACAGCACAAGATACAGCCTTTGACCTGGAAGGCTGCTGACTGTGAAAGCCAGAAGAGATAGGAGGAAGCAAGCGTGGTACCATTTCCCCATGAAACTCGGTTCAGGCATTGCCTTTGCGACGTTGGGTGGGGTCTTTTACCCCCAAGCTTGGGTTCCCTCTAGCTCCAAGAGTTGGACTCTGATTCTCTCCAACTAGCCTCAGTTTAAAGTCTGTCAAATGGGAACAACCACTGGCTCTTTCAGTTGTATTTGCCACACACCTTCTGTGTCCTGCTGGCATGTGTGCACACGGTTCTAGGCGCTAACCCGTGGCCATGCATCAGACACTCCCCATGGGGTGAGTCAGGGGGCAGGTGGTGTGTCAGACCAGGGTTCTTCAGTTAGCTGGGCTGTGAGCAGGGGCACTCTGGAGCACAGGCCCTGGCTATATCTCCACCATCTGCCCTTAGATGGGGTGAGGGGGTGCTGAGGGAGCAAAGAGAGGGATGGGAGCAGGGACAGAGCAGGATGGGGGGCTTCCCTCCCTCCCATTCTCTTTAAAGAAGAAAGGAAATGGCCGCAGATGTGGCTTTGATGGTAGCATGCTCGCCTGGCGTGCCCAAGGCTCTGTGTTAGACCCTGTGGTGGTTTGAAAGAAGATGGCTCCCCAAGGGAGTGGCCCTCTTAGGAGGTGTGGCCTTGCTGGAGGAAGTGTATTGCTGTGGGGGCAGCTTTTGAGGTCTCTTTCTCTCAAGCGTCTTCACTCAGTGTGATGGTCAGTCTACTTCCTGTTGCCTGCATCTCGGCAGGTAGTAACAGCTCCTTCTAGCACCACGTCTGCCTGCCCACCACCGTGCTCCCCACCACACCACGTCTGCCTGCCCACCACCGTGCTCCCCACCACACCATGTCTGCCTGCCCACCGCCGTGCTCCCCACCACACCACGTCTGCCTGCCCACCGCCGTGCTCCCCACCACACCACGTCTGCCTGCTCACCGCCGTGCTCCCCACCACACCACGTCTGCCTGCCTACCACCGTGCTCCCCACCACACCATGTCTGCCTGCACACCGCCATGCTTCCCACCATGATGATAATGGATTGAGCCTCTGAACCTATAAGCTGCCGCCTCAATTAAATGTCTTCCTTTATAAGAACTGCTGTGGTTGCTGGGCAGTGGTGGTGCACGCCTTTAATCCCAGCACTTGGGAGGCAGAGGCAGGTGGGTATCTATGTGTTCAAGGCCAGCCTGGTTTACAGAGCAAGTTCCATGATTGGCTCCATAGCTACTGAGAAACCCTGTCTTGAAACAACAACAAACAAACAAACAAAAAGAGTTGCCCTGATCATGGGTGTATATTCACAGGAATAGAAACCCTAAGACAGACCCCTAATACCACAGAAAACCTATTGTAGTGGCATGCGTCCCAGCCTCAGGAGGTGGAGGCAGAAGGTTCAGAAGTTCAAAGTCATCCTCTGCAATCCAATGACTTCAAGGCCAGCCTGGGCTACACAAGACTATCTAACGGTTTTCTAAAAGCTCCAGAAACAGCAACCCACAGTCAAAGAAGACGTGAAAGGGGCTGAAGAGACGGCTCACCGCTGAAGAACATTTGCTGCTTTTGCAGAGGACCAAGGTCAGTTCCCAGCATCCACATGACCGACCGTTTACAACTGCATGTAACTCCAGTTCCCTTTTGGCCTCTTTGGGCTCCTTCTCGCACGTGGTACGCATGAATTTTATTCAGGCTCATGCATGTGTGCATACAAGTGTGTGCACACACGCACATACTCACAAATTAAAGTTTTAAGCTGAGACATCTCAGGTGTAGAATTCAGTGGGGAAGATACCGTCCTTTCGCTTAAGAGATTCACTTGAAGAACTATTAATGTCACGGACAGACAGACAGACAGCAGCAGGTGGGCGCTCTGAGGAGACCTTCCTTATAGTCTCAGAGGTCCGTGTCCCATGATCATCCCTGGTTCCGGGGCAGGAGGAGGAGATGGAATTCTGAGGTAAGTCTGTGCCCTTCTGAGCCTGTGAGGAAGGAGGAACTCGTCTATTTAAGGTGCACTTACTACACACAGTGGAGGGACGTGCCTCCGCCTAGAACCGCGTCCTGAGGTCCTTTGGGGAAGTGAGACAAGCGTTTGTCCTTCCCTTGGAATCTGGGCCCCTGGGGAGTCTGTGAGAGTCAGGTTCACAGACAGGCCTTCCAGTGGCTTGTGGGGGAGAGAGAACTAGGCTGCCGCAGGTGCCTGGTTAACCCAGAGCAGTTGGGAAGCCCCATTAACCCGGAGCTTAAACCTAGCAGAAGAAAGGACAGGTGCTGGTGCCCCTGAGTTTCCGGTTGCCCCATTCATGTGGGGAACACAGGGGAGGGGACCTGACGGATGCAGAAACTGAGGCTCCAGGGGTGAGATCACAGCTCGTGAGGACAGCGCTCTTCAGTGTCCAGGCAGCCTTTTGATGATAGGTAACAGATGGGAGAAGGTTTGGAGAGGAGGTGGGAGCGGATAGGAGCCAGGGAAGTGGCGAGGGGGCCTGGGCCTCCTTGTCTACCCAGGGTCCTGGCTCTGTGTGACTCAGCAGCTGCCACTCAGCCCCATACAGGCCAGGAGTCCTTTGCCCCACCAGAGGACATGACAGCAGCTGCTCTCCCGGACAATGATGATCCCTCCTTGTTGTGGGGTTCTCTGAGCCAGGGACCTGGCATCTTTGGCAGCCTGCGGGTACTATTTTTAAACCTCACAGCTGCTCTTCTTAGCAGCGGCCGATAACGTGTGTGTGTGTG
The DNA here is from genome assembly GCA_004026605.1 of Ondatra zibethicus. Taxonomy (NCBI): domain Eukaryota; kingdom Metazoa; phylum Chordata; class Mammalia; order Rodentia; family Cricetidae; genus Ondatra; species Ondatra zibethicus. The sequence continues at coordinate 33,403 of PVIU01019207.1, read as the reverse complement.
TGTGTGTGTGTGTGTGTGTGTGTGTGTGTGTGTGTGTGTGTATATGTGTGTTCTGCCGACATTCTGGACTGACTTTGCACATGAGCTGGGATGAATCAGAACGAGTGGAGGGTGGGGTGTATTTCCACTGAGCCTCTAAGAGCAATGGGGAGCAGAAAGCCAGCCTCAAGCAAGAGACTTGGGGTGGACAGAAGGGTTTGGATGTGGTCACAGAAGCAGGCTGAAGCCAGGAGAGAGGGGCAGGATTTCTTACTGGAGTCGGAGTCTGAACCCTGGCAGCATTGAATAAGCCAGGCTAGCCTGTTCATTCTCAACACACCAATTAAAGAAACAACCAGCAAAAAGCAGGGAGAGAAGTGATATTCAGCATGGTCACACTGGGAAGAGGAACAAATGAAGAGGTCCAGTGGATACCTCACACACACCAAGTTCAATTCCAAGGTCCTGACATGAGGGTTAGGTTTCAATATAGAGGGGCAGGAGGTCTGCTTAGCTAAGGATGGGTGTCCTGCCTGTCACTGACCCATCGCTGATGGGCTCCGCTGTCTCCTGCAGGGTGGTCTGCCAAGCTGTCCGGAATCTTCCTGGGAGACAAGTTCCCCTCCTGGTTGAATCTGGGCCCCTGGGGAGTCTGTGAGAGTCAGGTTCACAGACAGGCCTTCCAGTGGCTTGTGGGGGAGAGAGAACTAGGCTGCCCGCAGGTGCCTGGTTAACCCAGAGCAGTTGGGAAGCCCCATTAACCTGGAGCTTAAACCTAGCAGAAGAAAGGACACTTTCTTCTACACCTTTCAGCCTTTCATTTCTCCAGCATGAGATTCCTGGAGCAATCCCAGTTTCTTGAGATGCATTGTTTCAAGTCTGAAAACCCAGGGAGGGACTGTGTCTCTTTAGAACGTTTACAGTCCTGCCAGGATAGCTGCAGCCTGGGGCTCTGATGTGCCTTGGCCTTTATGGGGGGTGATGACTGTGTGGCCAAGAGGCCAGCACAGTGGACAGCCTTTAGCACGGGTGCGTGATGTGAATCAAGCGGCCACTGCAAGTCACAAGTCCTTCCTGAGCAGGTGTCCCCATGAGAGTGTCAGCTTCTGGGGAGGATCCTGGCCACCCCGTATGACTCAGAGGAGGGGCTAGGTACCAGGGATGCTGATCCCTCAGCCAGGGGACCTTACTGATGCCCGCACCTGCTGTCCATGCCCCCCACAGCCGCTGTTCTCTTGGGTTCTGGTTTCACCGCAAAGAGCCAGTGTCCAGCTTTGGTGTGGCTAATCCTGTTCATTGTCTCACTGTTGGGGTGGAAAGCTGGCTGCGGGGCAAGGCAGTGGTCTGGGAATGAAGGGAAGGAGTAGAGATCCCGTTCCTGATGAAGCAGCAGCACGTAGCTTAAAACAACAGAAACTAAAATCTGCAACTGAGGTGTGAACAGGGCTGGCTCCTGAGGTGGCAGAGGAAATCTGGCCCAGGGACAATCTCTCTAGCCGTGCTGGCTGCTGGTGCCCTGGCATCCTATGGCTGAGGCAGCATGTCTTCTACTCAGTGGTTACTAGGTTTCTCCTGTGTCTCTGTGTCTCAGACAACCCATTTCTCTTTCAACACCAGCATTGGATTTAGTTATCTTAATTGCACCCACAAAGATCCTTTCTTTCTTTCTTTCTTTCTTTCTTTCTTTCTTTCTTTCTTTCTTTCTTTCTTTCTTTCTCTCTCTCTGTCTCTCTCTTTTTCTTTCTTTCTTATCTTCCTTCCTTTCTTTTTTTTTTTTTGGTTTGTTTGTTTTTGTTTTTTGAGACAGGGTTTCTTGCATAGCTTTGGAGCCTTTCCTGGAACTTTCTCTGTATATCAGGCTGGCCTTGAACTCACAGAGATCTTCCTGCCTCTGCCTCCCGAGTGCTGAGATTAAAGGCGTGTGCCACCACTGCCCTGCAAGATTCTGTTTCCATACAAAGTCTCCTTCTGGTCTGGGTGAACATGAATTGGGGAAACATTGTTTGACCCCGTGCAGACATGCCAGGAATTGAGGCAGGGTTGAGACACCCGCACACACAGACACACTCAGGAGGTCAGGACACCTGGGATGTTCCACTAGTGGCAGAAGTCTGGACTTTCACATGCTCTGGGAGCAAAGGGACAGACTATTAAATGAAAATGTAGAGCCCCCAATTCAAGACAATTAGGGATTTCAAGGGCTCCCCAGACTACAGGAACCTCAGTGGGTAGAGTGCTTGCCTAGGACCTAGGAAGCCCTGGGTTGGAGCCCCAGCACCACACAGACAGGATGTGGTATCAGGAGCCTGTGATCCCAGCACTAGGAGGTGGAGGCAGTAGGATCAGGAGTTCAAGGTCAATCTCATCTACAAACTGACTTGAAGCCAACTTGAGCCACATTACACTGTTTCAAAAAAAATATCCAACAACAACAAAATTAACATAGACATTATTTATTTACTTATCTGTTTATTTTTTTCCATGATATTTATTGAGCTCTACATTTTTCTCTGCTCCCCTCCCTGCCACTCCCCTCCCTCCTTCAACCCTCCCCCAAGGTCCCTATGCTCCCAATTTACTCAGGAGATCTTGTCTTTTTATACTTTCTACTTCCCATGTAGATTAGATCTATATAAGCCTCTCTTAGTGTCCTCATTGTTGTCTAAGTTCTCTGGGATTGTGGTTTGTAGGCTGGTTTTCTTTGCCTTATGTTTAAAAACCACCTATGAGTGAGTACATGTGATAATTGTCTTTCTGTGTCTGGGTTACCTCACTCAAAATAATGCTTTCTAGCATCCATTTTCCTGCAAAATTCAAATGTCGTTATTTTTTCTGCTGTGTAGTACTCCATTGTGTAAATGTACCACATTTTTTTAATCCATTTTTTGATCGAGGGGCATTTAGGTTGTTTCCAGGTTCTAGCTATGACAAACAAAGCTGCTATGAACATAGTTAAGCACATGTCCTTGTGGCACGATTGACCATCCTTTGGATATATACCCAAAAGTGGTATTATTGGGTCTTGAGGAAGGTTGTTTCCTAATTTTCTGAGAAATCGCCACACTGAGGTCCAAAGGGGTTGTACCAGCTTGCATTCCCACCAGCAATGCAGAAGTGTTCCCTTTTCCCTACAACCTCTCCAGCATAAGTTGTCATCAGTGTTTTTGATCTTGGCCATTCTTACAGGTGTAAGATGGAATCTCAGAGTTGTTTTGATTTGCATTTCTCTGATGACTAAGGATGTTGAACATTTCCTTAAGTGTCTTTCAACCATTTTAGATTCCTCTGTTGAGAGTTCTCTGTTTAGGTCTGTACTCCATTTTTTTTTTATTGGATTATGTGTTCTTTTGGTGTCCAATTTCTTGAGTTCCTTGTATATTTCGGAGATCAGACCTGTGTCTGATGTGGGGTTAGTGAAGATCTTTTCCCATTCTATAGGCTGTCATTTTATCTTGTTGACCATGTCCTTTGCTTTACAGAAGCTTTTCAGTTTCAGGAGGTCCCATTTATTAATTGTTTCTCTCAGTGTCTGTGCTGCTGGGGTTCTATTTAGGAAGTGGTTCCCTGTGCCAATGTGTTCAAGTGTACTTCCCACTTTCTATTCTATGAGGTTCAGTGTGGCTGGCTTTATGTTGAGGTCTTTGATCCATTTGGACTTGAGTTTTGTACATGGTGATAGATATGGGTCTATTTTCATTTTTCTATATGTTGATATCCAGTTATGCCAGCACCACTTGTTGAATATGCTTTCTTTTTTCCATTTGACATTTTTTTCTTCTTTATCAAAGATCAGGTGTTCGAAGATGTGTGGATTGATATCCGGGTCTTCTATTCGGTTCCATTATCTGTTTATTTTTAAGATGGAGGCAAAGAGCATTAAGCAAAGGCAATCCCTTCAAGCTTGTGGGACCGCTCAGGCTCTGCCCCATTGTGAGGAGTCCCACACAGTGCAGGGGGCTGAGAAACGGAATCTCCTTTGATGTAGAAAAGCAAGTTGGTGTGTTCTGCTTCTTCGCTGGGTCTGTGTCACCCAGGTGCCTCTGTGGGGTCTGCGCCCCCTCTCCCTAGTGTCCACCAGGGCTGTAGTCTAGGTCATGAGCCTTACTGGTGTTGGCAGGGAGAAAATCTGACTGACCCAAGGCTCTCGAGACTAAATGACATGAGGAACCCGAGCCTGGATTCCATGGCGACCTTTGCCGTTTATCAGCTGTTTGAGCCCAGGGAGGTTCCTGTCAGACCCACGGGCTCCTCCTCTATAGATACATAGACACTTAGGTAGCATGTCACAGACCAAGTATAGGTGTGAGCTTAGGTGGAGGTGTGGAGATGGCCCCTGGCTGGTCACAGTGACTGTTTAGTGTTTTTGCATGTTGTGAATGCAGGTGACCAGCAGGCCCGCCTGTCTGTAGTCACCCCACAGTCTGGGCACTATGCAAATAAGCCACCTCAGGAAGTTCAGGCATGAGGTGAGAAGTTGTTGGCTCTGGCTTACTGCTCCCTAGTCCTCACCCCACCTCCTGCCCTCTCCTTGTTATATGACAGACTCCCTTTGCTCTGTCTTGAGGGACTCCATCCAGGGTGATCTTAGGACCATCTCCTAAACCTCCAGTGCCCACCCTGTTCTTGGCTTCACCCTGAAGCACAGCTGGGTGAGTGAATGATGCAGACAACTCACCGGTGGTCCAGGTGCCCCTGATTATAGGGCCACTGGAAACAGACAAGTGCTATGGAGTCTCACAGTGAGCACCAGGCAGTTGGCTGGCTGCTGGCTAATGATGACTTTATCTCCAGTAGCTGCCTGACGACAACTTGACCATTCCCAGAGCTCCCTTCTCCCTTCTCCCAGAGTTGCTGTGGGCAACTCTGACCTCTAGATAGAGCTGTCCTGAGAGCCAGGCTGCTGGTGAAGATCCCATTCTGAAGGAACGCCTGTGATGGGGCGTTCTCATCCTCCGAAGAGGCTCTGGGCGGCTGCTCTGACTAGAATACTGTGAATTCTCTTGAGTGAAGTCTTCCAGTTTTGTTTCCCACCCTGAAAGCCACGCAGTGGTCCTGGCACCAAGTTTGACCCCCAAACCCTGTCAGGGAAGAGCCCAGAGTACCCCTATAGGCATTCAGGAGCCCCTGCCTCTCCCAGTAGGTGTCCCTGTGAGGTAGTGTTCCTGGGATAGCTCATTCACTCTGTTCTTCCTGTGAGCCACCTTGTGGCTCTCATCACTGCATCTCACCACCATTGTGGTTCGAATCTGAAATGTCACCTGCTGCCGTGATCACCAGTGAAACACTTGGTGTCACTATCTTGGGAATTTCTGGAAACAGGTGGGACCTGGCTAGAGGAAGTAGGTTACTTGGAGGTGTGGACTCCCCCCATTTCCTGTCTTCCATGAGTCCCTGGACTGTCCCCTTCCTCCCTCTCTTGGCTTCCTGTCGAGAGCCACCTCTGCCACAAGCTTCTGCCTCACGATGTCCGGGCTCCATGGACTAAACTTGCTGAAACCAGAAACCTAAACCAACTGCTCTTCTTCAAGTTGTCTTGTAAGGGTGACGAGAAAGATAACCCAGACAGCCACACATTATGGTTCACCCTCAGGGGCCTAGTCACAGCCGCTTGGATGACAGTAGTGGTCTGTTGTATAGATGTCTAGGTGGGAGGTTCATGCAGCAATGTGCAAATGCCATACCCCGGCCGCAGAGTTGGATTCTCACCACAGCCTCGGGTCCCAATGTGGTGAAGATTCCTCCATGTTGTGTCTACACCTGATCCTTCAACCACAAGCCCCCTCATGCTTGCTTTCTTCCTGAGAAAGCACAAGTCCCCAGATCATGGGGGAAATTGGGCCCCTATGGGTCCACTTGTGGTTAGCGCTGGGACTGGTCAGGCCTTGGCACATGTCCATCATCCAGGCTGGCACAATGATGTCACAGGATCTCCAGGGGCTGCTATGGCCAGGCTGGGTTCTCAGGCAGCTTTCTAAAGTCACTTCCAGGCTACAAGCGGAAGAGGCCTATGAGGCACATGGATGAAGCTGAGGCCCAGGAGCCTTGCCAAAGGGCCTGCTCATGGGAGGTTCTTCCTGACCCATTCCTGTCCTCTGGAGACATCCTGCTGTTCCTGGACCATGTGGCCATCCACTCCCAGGAACTGCTTTCCTTGCCAGCTGCCAGGTAGCATGGGAGACACTATTTTGGCACTTTGAGAGACAAGGCTGTCCAGCTAGAGTTCATGTGTCCTATAAAGGAGGCTCAGAGGACAGCTGCCTGGGCCATCCAGGGCTTGTTCTGGCAGATTCCCAGGCTCACCTGACCTCCGGAGAACAGGGTCTGCCAACCTCTCCCGCCATCTCCTGAGACTGTGCTCACCCACAGCTGTTGATCTCTGCTCTGGTCTCTTTGTTGCGACAGAGCTTGGGAGCACTGGGGTGGGATTGTTGACTTGGTAAGAGGAAGGAAGGCTTTTCAGAAACTGGTGGATGCCACTGAGGGCCTCGAAGCCTTCATTGGCCAACCTCCTCTCTCTCTCTCTCTCTCTCTCTCTCTCTCTCTCTCTCTCTCTCTCTCTCTCTCTCTCACACACACACACACACACACACACACAGTCATGAGACAGTATCTAGCTATGGAATCGAGACTGTTCCATATACAGCCCAGACTAACTTCAAGCTCATGAGGCAAGCTTCTCTTGCCTCAGCCTCTCCGATTCTGGGATCCCAGGCATAAGTCCTCATGGCTGACTCAGTTTCCTCTTCAGTGTAAGTTCCCACTTGTTGGGATGAGAGGGTGGGGTCTGGGACCCAGGATGTTCAGACCAGTGGTGTCATGGCACTCTCTGGAGAATCCCCAGTTCAGGACTCCTCCTCAGAGATGGTCTCCCAGCATCTGGGGAAACCCTTTCAAAAGACTCCTAACAGAGCAAACAAATCCCACAAGGTGTTTGCACCGATGTAATGAAAGGGCTTTCTTCTGATCTCTGGTAGATGCCCCCTGCCCCAGCTCTCTCTCTCTCTCTCTCTCTCTCTCTCTCTCTCTCTCTCTCTCTCTCTCTCTCTCTGTGTGTGTGTGTGTGTTGTACCCGTTGGTCCTTGAATTTTTTTTTTTTTTGAGACAGGGTTTCTCTGTGTCTTTAGAGCCTGTCCTGGAACTAGCTCTTGTAGACCAGGCTGACCTCAAACTCACAGAGATCCTCCTGTCTCCGCCTCCCGAGTGCCAGGACTAAAGGCTTGTGCCACTACTGTCCAGCGGTCCTTGAACTTTGAAAGTTTCAGCACCAGCAGAGGAAAGTGCCAAGAGCCTCTCCTCAGGTCTGGTGACCACCCTCCAGTGTTACCATCCTATGTGATTTGTCCCAGCCGAGAAGTCACTGTGAGCTCATGAATGGATATGGAGTTCCAGGGCCAGCTCAGTGGATAAGGGCACTTATCTACGGTCTGACAACCTGAGTTTGGTCCTCAGGACTCACATGGTGGAAAGAGAGAGCTGACTCCCACAAGTTGTCCTCTGACCTCCACATGTGTTCCACGGTACTTGAGTGTCCACCCACACATCACACACACAACAAAGGGTAACAGAAATTTAAAGACAAAAGAGATAGAGTACCAGGCTTGACACAGAGAACGGTACCCCATGAGTTCCTGTAGGGTCCGGAACGGTTAATGTTGATGGTCACTTGAGGATCTAGAATCACATAAGAGAGAAAGCTCTGGGCCTGTCTGGGAGGGGACATCTAGGTTGTTTTAATTGAGGTGGGATAGACCTGCCCTAAATGCAGGCAGCGCCATTCTGTGGGCTGGGGTTCCCAACTGAATAAAAAGGAGGCAGGGAGCTCACACCACAGCCATCTCTCTCTGCTTCCTGACTTTGGATGCCACGTGACCAGCTGCCTCGCCCTCCTGCTGCTCCGCCCTCCCCACCGCGATGGACTGGACCCTTGAACTGTGAGTTGCAACAAGCTCTTCTTTCTCTTAAGTCACCTGTGTCAGGTATTTTGTTGAAAAACCCAGGAGGCAACTAACACAGGGTCCCGCCTGAGATTGTACATCCCACCACCACCATGACTCCTCAGGCTCCTGAGTCTGTGATGGCTTCTCCATCGTCCTTCACTTGACCATTCTGGGGAGCACAGCTCAATGATCTTGACCATTCTGGGGAGCACAGCTCAGGATGTTGTGATGTACTCTACAGCTTGGATCTGTCTGATGCTTTTTGTGGGTTCTGGAAGGCTGTGGGATTTGGAAAGAAGCAGGGAAAAGTGAGGTTCCAGCTTCTCCTGATGTCATTTTAAACCTGAATTAAATGTGCGCATCTGTGTACACGATTGTCACAGGGTACATGGAGAGGTCAGAGGGCAACTTGTGAGAGTCGGCTTTCAGGCCATCAGACTTGGTGGAACGTGCCTTTACCAGCTCCACCAATTTTTTTTTTTTTTTTTTGGACAGGCTTCGTTGTGGCCCAGGCTGACTTCAAACTTGCTATGTACAAAAGGATGACTGAACTCCTGGTCCTCCTGCCTCCACCTTCCAAGTGATGGGAGTTTCAGTTGTATTAGTTAGGGTTACTGTGAGGCAACACCGTGACCAAAAAGTAAGCTGGGAAAGAAAGGCTTTACTCGGCTTATGCTTCTACATCACAGTTAAGGAAGTCGGGGCAGGAACTCAAGCAGGGCAGGAACCTGGAGGAAGGAGCTGATGCAGAGGCCATGGAAGGGTGCTGCTTACTGGCCTGCTTCTCCACAGCTCACTCAGCCTGCTCTTCTTTAAAAGATTCACCACCCCACGGATGACATAGGCCACAACTGGCTGGGCCCTTCCTGTCAATCACTAATTAAGAAATACCTACAGCTGGATCTTAAGGAGGCTTTTCTCAATTGAGGCTCCCTCCTAGATGACTGTAGCTTGTGTCAAGTGGAGATAAAACTGAGCACAGGTGTATGCTAACATGTCTGTTTTTATGTCTCCAGTGCCTCTTAGGATTCTGTCTTTGTGGGGGGGGTACCACACCCCAGCTTGGCCTTCATTGCTACATGGCTTTTGAGGAAGCTTTTGTGACATCTGCACTCTGGCTTAACCGATTTCTTGCTGAAATCCACTCTGGTCACACCCATGAGCCGCACGCCGTGGTCTGACCTGCTAGATGCTTCTCTTACCCCAGGACCGTGTAGAAAGACACAGAGTTCGCATGGGTGTGCTGTCCTGAGCATTCAGTCTGGGTGCTTCCTTGGAGACAACGTCCTCTCTCACAGGAGGGAAGAATCCATGAAGTGTGTGGGAAGAGAATGTCCCAGGGGCTTCAGCTGAGAGGGAGAAGGCAGGTTAGGAGCTGCCTGGTGGGCGACAGACCTGCATATGAATTCCCTCTGTATGCCGACCAACCGCTGATCTTGAGGCCAAGGGCCACCTGTCCCACCGCCCTGGGCCTCACTGTGCTCACTGCAAAGGGAGGGGACGATGTTGTGGCTGGCTGCACTGGGTGCTGGGAAGAGTCAATGAGGGGGTGCCGGCGGTGAGGGGGTGCCGGCGGTGTGGGGGTGCCGGCGGTGTGGGGGTGCCGGTGGTGAGGGGGTGCCGGCGGTGTGGGGGTGCCGGCGGTGTGGGGGTGCCGGCGGTGTGGGGGTGCCGGCGGTGAGGGGGTGCCGGCGGTGTGGGGGTGCCGGCAGTGTGGAGGCACCAGTGTTGGGGCCCTGGAGCTGTTTCTCCAGACAAGCAAGCCTGTGCCAACGTAGGAGACTGACTATAGAAGGGGCCACCTCCTAAGGCTCCCTTTGGGGAGGTTTGGTGGCCCTGGAAGAACTGCAGCTGTCTGGTCCAGAGATCCATTTGCAGAGCCATCCCAGGAGAGGCCCCGACTCCCAGCTTCTGAAGACTGTATCGAAAGCTGACTCTCCCTCAGTCATCCACCACTGAAGCTGGCTCCCCTGAACCTGCGGCCAGACTTGCACTTGGAACTTCCTTCTGAGTTTCTTGTAGGTGCGTGTACCTTGGAAGCTCATCTTCTCCCCTCCAAATATTGTACAGTGTCAGTTGTGACTGCATTGTGTACAGAACGCTCCCTTCCTTTACCCTGGGTGTGACACATGGGGACAGTGCTTCCAGCCAGGGTCAGTGATGCTCACAGGTGCCCACCTGGGTCGCTATGAGAGGGGACTTTATACTCTACTCTGCACACATTGAGCTCCAGTTGTGAGTTCTTCCCCTGCCTCAGAACACTGGGCTGGGGCCCAGCTGCCTCTGCCAGTCTTCCCCTGAGCTTGGCATTCGAAGGGACCGCCTTGATCTCAGGCAGGCGTTCACAGCCGCTGTGAGTTCAGTCAGGGGTCCCGTCTTGTTCGGAAGACAGTGCCGTCCTTGTCCTTCCTGATCTCTGTCTCTTATCTTTCCACCCCCTATTCTTGGATGTTCCCTGAGCCTTGCAGGGGCTGGGGAGGTGATAAATGTCCCACTTATGACTGATTCTGAGGTCAAAGCCTTGGCTCTCCTTCTGCACACCCTACTGGAACCAACACAATTGGGTCATCTCTGCCACCCTCTACCCCCAACCCAGACAAGGTCTTATAGTAGCTGAAGATGATCTTGAACTTCAAATCCTCCTGCATTACTTCCGAGCGCTTGGATTACGTTGTGCTACCATGGCTAGTTTGTGTGGTGCTGGGGAGCAAACCTAGGGTTTTATGGGTGTGGGGCAAACACTCTACCAACCGAGGAAGATCCCTAGGCAGTGGAGTTTCCATGCAGGACAGTGTTTCTCTGAGGCAGGGTCTGTTACATCAGGCCATACAGCCATTCTTGAGCCCATAAGGAGGAACTGGGGGAGGGGGAGGCCATTCCCTCAGTTGCTATAGCGCAAGGCAAACAACTATTTGAATGAAAAAACAGAGCAAATAGCAGCTTGGCAAGATGACTCAGTAGGTAAAAATTGATTGTACCCGAGTTCTGTTTGATCTCCCTGACAACCCAGAGTAGAAGGAGAAAACTGACTCAACACTTAAGAATAAAATAATAATAATAGTAATAGTGATATTATTATTATATAATAGCAGGGTGTGGAGGTACAGGCTATAACCACACACTTGGAAGACTGAGACAGGAGGATTATTTTGAGTTCAAGGTCAGTTTGGACTGTCTAGTAAGATCTTGTGTTTACAAACCAGAGCAAAGCAAATAAACAAATAACACTGAAGTCAAAATCTCAAAAGTTCCTGAACACAAACCAGCAGATGCTAAAGACAGCGTTGGCCAGTGCAGCCCGATCCTGCCCTGCCCGCAGCCCGCCTTCGGCAGAGTGCTGTCTCTCAGAACAGACGGCTGTTCTAGGTGGGAAGTTCAGTGATTTGACTTGCAAACCCAAGGCATACGCTGCTCTCCCCAGCTCCCAGGTGTGCAGGAAAGGTGACAGACAGGACAGCACACACCTGTCACTGGAGCTCAGCAAGCAAAGAGGAGACCACGGGGCATTGCTTCTCGGCCTACAGGACAAACCATACATACAACAGCCTCTGCACCTTCTCAGGAGCAGCCAAGTCTGAGACTACTTTCCATGCCCAGGCCTCAGCACCAATCAGGGGCTCACATTCTGAGCCTTGAGTGCTCTCAGGGAGCACACAGCATTGACAGTCCTTGAGTTCACACAGGAATTTCATTCAGTCCTTTTGACAACCCAGTGGCGGCTATTAGTGACTGGTTTTGTTCCCCAGGGGACACTTGATAACCCCAGCAATATTTGGGATATCCTTCCACTAGGAAAAAAATTTCAACATTTATCTAAAATGATTTTTTCTTTTCTTTCATTTTTTTCCTGTAACAAGGTCTCATGTTAGCCCAGCATAGCCTTACACTCACTATGTAACTGAGGCTGGCTTTGAACTCCTGATCCGGTGAGCTGGGACTCCAGGTGTGTGCCACCACTCCTGGTTTCATGCAGGGCTCAAGATCTAACCAAAAGCTTTATGTATGCAAGGCAAGCACTGAACCAACTGAGCCACGTGCCTAGCCCAACAGTTTTGTTAAATTCGAGTTTGACTAGGTGGTACTTACAACCTATAACCTGCTTCTTGGACACGCTCCTCTATCCCCTGCCTGATTGCTTTAAAATTAATTTTTTGTTACATTTATTCTCTCTTTTCCTCTGGTGTGTGTGTGTGTGTGTGTGTGTGTGTGTGTCTGCCTACCTGCCTGTGTATTGTGTATTCAAGTGAATGTATGGAGGTATATGCACACCATAGTGTGCATGTGCACAGCCACACACGGAGGTCAGGGGCGATGTTTAAAGATAGTGTTGGGGTTGCCGGGTGGTGGTGGCACACGCCTTTAATCCCAGCACTTGAGAGGCAGAGGCAGGCGGATCTTTGTGAGTTCAAGACCAGCCTGGTCTACAAGAGCTAGTTCCAGGACAGGCTCCAAAGCCACAGAGAAACCCTGTCTCAAAAAAACCAAAAAAAAAAAAACAAAAAACAAAAAAAAACAACCAACCAACCAAACAAACAAAAACAAAAAACAAAAGATAGTGTTGGGGAAACGGGAAATTTATTCTCTCCTACTTTGTGTATTCTGAGGTCAAACCTGGGTCATCAGTCTTGGCAGCAAGCACCCTTACCGTATGGCTTCATACCCAGTCAATTGAAGTGCAAAACAGACATTCAGAGAAGTGTGTCATACTTAGTGCCAGTGAGCAAGCCCAGGTAGCCAAGGCCCAAACTGAAAGACAGAGACCAACCAGACCCCAGAAGCCATCGTGCCCTCAAGCTCCTCACCACCCACTCAAGGGCAACCATGAACCTCCTTTGGTTCACGACTTCAGGTGCCTGTGTACGGAAGCTCATGGAACATTCTGTGGTCATGCAAACTGTGAAGTCCCGTTCCTTCCATTCTTCATGCCCACTGATTCTCATGCAGACTCTGCTGGTGAATATTTGATTGAGGCTATACCAAACATTCTGGTAAGAACATTCTAGAACGGCCCTCCTTTAAGCTCTACCCAACACTTAATGTTCTTGTCACCGTGGACAGACATCTAGATGTTTAACACTGGCTTGGCACTGACAGCTGGTATAAGACCTGGGTTCTAAACTGGGCAGTGGTAGCGGACACCTTTAATCCCAGCACTCATGAGGCAGAGGCAGGCGGATCTCTGAGTTCACAGCCTGGTCTACAAATCGAGTTCCAGGACAGCCAGGGCTACACAGAGAAACCCCATCTCAAAACACAAAAAATTAACAAAAACAAACACCACACTTCTAATCACTTAGGACCAGTCCCTAACATTGCCTGCAGATGGTAGGAGAGTCATATACTTCTGAAAGAGGGAAGGGACAGCAGCCCTCTCTCCTGAGCTGCCTCCATTTGGACAGGATTCTTTAGGGCCATGCCACCAAGGGTTAATCCCAGGTATAGAACTTGGCTTTGCATGTACTTTGACTAAGACTCCAGCAACAGACAGGCAAATATCAGGGAAATGGGCTCTGGAGGAGGACAACCCATTGGTAGGGAAGGATGGGAGGGGTTACTTCCTCTTTGAAGGCTGCCTGCCCTGCTCATCACCTGCATGGGATGAGCTATTTATAGCTGCCCGGGTGCCCTGACTGTTCCCATTCAGCTGCCAGCAAGGGCATTCCTGGGGCTTTTCAAAATCCTTTGGTCCCATCCTTCCCAGGGCTCTGGCTGGTTGCTGAAGGATTCCAGGGCTCTTCTGATTCCTCAGGCCTTGCTCTCAGAATTCTACAAGAATAGAAGGCTCCTGGCTGCCCTGCATCTCGGGCAGCCACAGGGAGACAGACATCCTAAGGGAGGTGAAGAGAAGCCCAGAGCGGCCAGTTCAGGGGCGCTACAGAAGGGGTTTCCAGCAAGCATGGCATTCCGGCTAGCACAGGACTCCACGTCAACAGCCCAGCCATTCCTGTGAGAGTAGCAGGGACCAGAATATGTCAAAGCAGTCCCCGGCCTAGCCTTGGTCCATCATCAGGCTCCCTGACTCAGTGTAGCCATTGGCTTGGTCCCAAGGGTCCAGCAATTCAGTCGTGGCCCTGGATGACTTGACCTCTGCCAGGGGTCAGTGGTCTGGGGGGAATGTCATGGCAGTGGTACGTGGTTCCAGGTGGCCAGATGTCTCACATGTGGGATGAAGAGGTTTGAGACTGAGTGCCAAATAGGCCATCCTTGCATTTCCTCAGTCTCCGCCTCATTCTTCTCCCTCCCTCCCTCTCACCTTTCCTCCCTCCCTCCCTTCCTCCCTCCTTCCCTATCTTTTTCTCTCTCTCTTCCTTCCTCTTTCCCTCCCTCCCTCCTCTTCTCTCTTTTTCTTTCCCTCCCTCCCTCCCTTCCTCCCTTTCTCTTCTTTCTTTCTTTCTTTCTTTCTTTCTTTCTTTCTTTCTTTCTTTCTTTCTTTCTTTCTTTCTTTTCAAGACAAGGTTTCTCTGTGTAACTCCTGCTGTCCTGGAACTTAAGGTCAGACTGGCCTTGAGTTCACAGATTTCCGCCTGCCTCTGCCTCCTGATGCTGGGACTAAAGGTGTGCACCACCACCACCCAGATCTCATTGTCCATTTTTAAGGGAGGGCTACGTTCCCACACAGTAGCATGCTTGCTGCTCTGGGCTGCCCAGGATCCCGCAGTGTATAGACAGGCACAAGCCTGAGTTGTGCATGGCAGCCTCACCTGATTCTCGATGCCCCTTGACTTTGCTGACTGAAGAGGACAGGATCACAGTGCTGCATGCTGGGTCACAGCCCTTTTCCTGCCAGAGAGTCTCATTTTCTCTATCTGTGGACCAGGCTGGCGGTCTCCCTCCCAGGTGGCAGAGCAAACATTGTGAAGGGCTAGGCAGAGCCCTGCCCCCCTCTCCTCTTCCTTATCTTCCCATACAAAACAGTTCCCCTTAAAAACAAGACAGAAGAGAGTGGCTGTTCTCCCAGGCTGGCCTAGAACTCCCGATGTAGCCAGGGGTGACCTTGAACTCCTCCTCCTGGTGTACCCATTACACATGTTAACGCTGTACTGTGGATAGAACCCAGGACCTTGTGCAAGTCAGGCAAGCACTGCACGAGCAAGCCACACCCCCAGCTCTGAGACACTCACTTTTCAGGTCCTTTGAAATATCGCTCTGTAATGATGAGATCCATGTCACTCTGTCCCAACCGCCCCACACCCCCACTCCTCCTGTTCCTCCGCTCTCCTTTCTTGAATCTCTCTGTTTTCCTTTCTCCTCCTCTCTGGCTCCATCTCCCTGCTGTCAACTGGAGGGCAGTTGCTGCTGATGGTGCCCAGTGCGGGCAGTCCTGGCATCCTTGGACTCTGCCCCACAGGGGAGTGGGGCTACAGGGCAGTCCAGCAGGTGCTGTGACAAGGACTTGCATTTGACCTCGGTTTCCTTTATTTTCACAGTCGGTGGCCAGGGCTGGCCATGAGGTCCAGTGGACAGGGCTGGCCATGGGGTCCAGTGGGCAGGGCTGGCCATGAGGTCCAGTGGACAGGGCTGGCCATGGGGTCCAGTGGACGGACAGGACTGGCCCGTGGAACCTGGCTGCGGCCACCCATCTCCCAGGCCCTCTGTCTATCACCAGAGGCATTTCAGGATGGGGTGAGAGGGGACACCTCAGGTTCCCACTAAAGTCAACCATCAGATTTTGAGGCAGCAGGGAACAACCCACACACCCCCCCTGTGCCTGTGGGAGGCCAGGTGGTGACTGGACAGTGAAGCCCAGTCGCCTGCTGGGAGAGCCTGGTGGCCTAGCCAGGTCCCTAGTCCCTTCCTTCCAGCCAGTGGCTTTGATCCCCCAACTCCCTATGGGAAGCGAGGGCTCTAACTGAGGGTCTATGTGAGTACCATAACCCGTGGACGGGCCTGGCTGCCCTGGGGGTGGGAATGAGATGAAGTCAGCACAGCCTGGGCTTTGGTCCTGTTCCAGATCGCAATCTCCTGGACACTGTGAGTTACTCAGCTCCATGAGCCCCAACACTCGTGAGGCCGCCCATCACCCACCCTTGACCTCAGGGCACTGTGGTACTGTGAGCATCCCACCCATTCCCATGTACACTTCAGGGCCTTTGCATCTGCTGTACTCCTGCTGGGTCCTCCCCTCTCCCCTCCATCTCCTGATTTTATCTTTTCTATAGTCACCTATTCTATTTTATTGTTGTTGTTCAAGACAGGATTTCTCTGTGTAGTTCTGGCTGTCCTGGAACTCACTCTATAAACCAGGCTGGCCTCAGACTCACAGAGATCTCTGCCTGCCTCTGCTGAGTGCTGGGATTTAAGGAATGCACCACCAAGCCCGGCTCAGTCACCTCTTATTTTCCCTTGAAGCACATGCACCGTCTGTCTGCCAGACTCTCTATGTACACTTTAGGTCCTGTTTCTGTCAGGAGACTGGGCTGGACCGAAGGTCAGCTCTGTGTCCTACTCCCACGCTCCTGTGATTGTCACTTACACCGTCTCTGTCCTGCCTGTGTTTGTCGCATCCATTGGCTGCGGCACTTATTGCTCAACATGAGAGATGGAACCTAAGCATCAGTTCCGCAGCTTTCAGACGAAGGACAGAAAGGAATGAGGTCACCCTGAGAGCCCCAAAAGGTCTCAGATGTGTCCCTCAGCTCAGAGAAGCTGCGAGTCTGGGGTCTGAAGAAGGGTGCTGTATGTCCCCCACAGCAGTTGAAGAAGCCCTTGCTTGTTCCCAAATGGTCTGCCCTGAGTGCCAAAAGCCCCTGGGAGGGTCTAGCAGTCATCTGCAGCAGGAAGCGGATGTGTGCGGCCACCACTGAGTTTCATTGATGGTTTTGCAATGTCTGGGTTTGCCTGTCTTCCTCTGTGGAGCGGAGGTGGGCTCACAGTCTATCTGTATGACTACATCCCTCTCTCTCTTTCCTCCCTCCCTCCCTCTCTCCCTTCCTCCCTCATTCTCTCTTCCTCTCTTTTCTTCTCTTCCCCTTCTCCTCTCGGGAGTTCTGTTAGCCCCGAGTTATGTGCTACCTTCTAGAGTAGTTGGTCCAGGAGCCGCTGGCCACTAGGACTCTCTAAAGGTCCCTGAGTAGTGCTCACCTGTCATCCAGCACTCAGGAGATGGAGGAAGGAAGATTAGGAGTTCAAGGATAGCCTCGGCTACATAGAAAGTTTGAGGCTGGGCTGGAGAGATGGCTCGGTGGTTAAGAGCTTTGTCTGCTCTTCCAAAGGTCCTGAGTTCAATTCCCAGCAACCACATGGTGGCTCACAGTCATCTGTAATGAGATCTGGTGCCTTCTTCTGGCCTGCACTGTATACATAATAAATAAATAAATCTTAAAAAAAAGAAAGAAAAAAGAAAATTTGAGGCCAGCCTGGACTACATGAGGCCCTTTTTCAGAAAACCAAAAACATGGGCTGGCAAGATGGTTCAGTAGGTAAAGACCCTTGGTGCCAAGACTAACAACTTGAGTTCTGTCCCTGGGCCCCACCTGGTGTAAGAAGAGGCACACACCTTTAATCCCAGTGCAGGGGAGGCAGAGGCAGAGGGTGGATCTCTATGAGTCCGAGGTCAGCCTGGTCTACATAATAAGCTCCAGGATGGCTAGAGCTACACAGTGTGACTCTGGCTCAAGGGAATTAAAAAAAAGAAGAGAACCCAGTCCCTTCTGACAAGTGTGCACGCACACACAAACACGGGGGGGGGGAAGGGGTAGAGGGAGGGAGGGGAGAGAGGGAGAGAGAGAAAAAGAGAGAGAGAGAGAGAAGGGAAGGAAGAGAGTTTTTCTTTAACCTTCCCTGGGGAATTCTAATGCCTACCCAAGCTTGCCCATCACGGCAGCTTGTAGATTCTGAGGACTGACATACTCTTTATCAGGCATCTTTTACTGGCTGGGAGCTCCCTCCAGGGGCCAGGAAGGGCAGGTCACTGAGAGAGCTGAGTAAGAGAGAAAAGGAAATAGAGGTGGCTGTGCAGACCGGGGAGCCCTTCCTAGGTGGGGTTGCTGCCTCCACTCAGCAGCTCCCCTGACCCTGTGCCCTGACTGCTGTCCCGGCCACATTCGCTCATCGATGTGAATGATAATGGCCCCACAGGCTCTTCTTTGAGTACTTGGTCCCCAGGTGGTAGAACTGTGGCCCTGGTGGTGGAGTAGGTGTAGCCCTGGTGGAGGAAGTGTGTCACTGGGTGTGAACTTTGAGGTTTCAAAAGCCAGTGCCATTTTCAGCCTCTCATCGGGCTCTCTCTCCCCCGCCGTTCCCCTCCCCTCTCCTCCAGCACTGGGGCTGTCTACCTGCTGCCATTCTCCCCCCCCCATGGTGGCCGAGGATTCTAACCTCTGGAACATGAGCCCCCAAATTCAATGCTGTCTTTTATCTGTTACTTTGGCCATGGTGTTTGGTCACGGCAATAGAGAAGGAATCAGCACAGTAGGCAGCTCCGAAGGGCGTTCGTTACCTGATACCTCTGTAGATCCTGTAGAGAGAGAAGCTCTCCTTCCATGTCTGGGGCCTCATGAGCCACGTCATGCGCCCTCTGCACAGCCCTCAGGTCACCTGGCGGTGGCTGTGTCTCATTCTCGTTCTGTACAGTGGGATTTCTTAATCGTTTTCTGCTCAAGACAGCTTTTTGCCTGAAATATTTTTCCATAACTGGGTGAATACAAGTATATATATGATAGGTATGCAAATGAGCATTTACTGATAATAAATCAAAAAGACATTTGCTTTGATACCAAAGACATTTGGTATTCATATAATCTTACACCCTCCCTCCTTTTAAAAGACAGGACCTCTCATTATGTAGCTCTGGCTGACCTGAAACTGGAGGCCGGGCCTGCCTCTGCCTTCCTAAGTATTGCGGTTAAAGGTGTGCGCCATCACACTCCTAGGGGCTTCCACTTAATTTTCATAATAAAGTCAATCCCATGTGTCATCCTTCCGTGTCCACCTTATTTTTGAGACTGAATCTCTAACTGGGACCTGGAATTTCCCGAGTGGGCTAGACTGGCTGGCCATGCGGCCCCAGGGATTGGCTTGTCACTGCCTCCCCAGGGTTCGGTACCAACCCCACCAGGATAAGCTTCTGACACGTGTGCTGTGGTCAAACTCAGGGCCTCACGCTTGCAAGGCCATCACATTACTGACTCAGCCATCTCTCCAGGTCCCTGTGAGCCTTGTCATGTGACTACACAGGCTCAAGAGGCTATGGCCAAGATGGGATCCCATGCCCTGCCCTGGAATGCCCAGGGCAAGCCCCCACTGCCTCCAAGTGACTCAGACTGAACTCACCTTCTGGGTTTGTTTTCTTCATCCATCCACTTATTCCCTCATTCATTGGTTCAACAAGTGCTCGCTGAGTGCCAACACTGTGCCCCGAGCTGAGGGCAAGGTATCTGTCCCTGCCATCCTCAGTCAACTGGTCCAGTGCTGGCTACAGACCCATTGATCAATAGGTGGCATAGGGTGTGAATTGAACACCGGGATGGGAGTGTTACTTTGGGTCTTAGCTCTCCCTTAAAAGATCTATGAAGTTAGTGGCAGATGGCAGAACCCTCAAAAGGTAGGGCCCTTGGTCACGAATGGTGGCTTATACATTTAGTTCCAGCACTTGGGGGCCAGAGGCAAGATGATCTTTGTGACTTTAAGGCCAACCTAGTCTATATAGCAAGTTCTAGGTCAACCAGAGCTACTCACTGAGATCCTGTCTCAAATAAAGCAAAAGGAGGGGCCCACTGGGAGGTTTTGGAACACTGTGGGTGTGCTCTTGGGCCCACTGGGAGGTCTGTGGGACACTGGGGGTGTGCCCTCGACGGGATGTGGGTCTTCTTCCCCTCCTCGTTCCTTTTTGGGGAGGCAGGAGAGCAGGTCTTATGGCTCATGCTAACCTTAAACTCACTATGTAGGTGATGATGATCTAAAATTTGTGATCCTCCTGCCTCTACCTCCCCAGTGCTGTGGTTACAGCTGTGCACCACCACACCCCATTTTATGAGGTGCTAGAGGGTCGAATCCAATGTGTCCTGAATGCTAGGCAGGCACTCTATCAATCTGGTTGCATCCCTAGCCCTGATTTTACTGTTTCCTGAAGATGAAAGCAAACTTGCATATTAATGAGATTGATGGTTTGTCTAATCCAGTACAACCCAAGGACTGGAATGAGTGAATGGACCCAGACTGCGCCACCTGGGTGGGGGCGTGGCTTCCCATAGGCACACGGGGCAGGGCAAGTGGTCCCACCTTGACCATACTCTGAGCCTCTGCTGTCACAAGACTCACAGGAGCCTGGAGAGATGGCTGAGTCATGCGGTGGCTTGAATGAAAGTGCCCCCCTCCTCCCGTAGACCCATAGGGAGTGGCACTATCAGGAGATGTGGCTTTGTTGGAGTAGGTTTGTCACTGGGGGCTTTGAGGTTACAGAAGCTCGAGCCAGGCCCAGTGTCTCTCTCTATTCCTGCTGCCTTGGGATCAGGATGCAGAACTCTCAGCTACTTCTTCAGCACCACGCTGGCCTGCATGCTGCCTTGCTTCCTGCTGTGACGATGATAGACTAAACCTTTGGACTGTAAGCCAGTCCCAATTAAATGTTTTCCTTTATAAGAGTTGCCGTGGTCATGGTGTCTCTTCACGGCCATGGAAACTCTAATAAGACAGCCAGCAGTGTGACTGGCTGGCAAGTGCAGAGACCTGATTTGACCCCTAGTATGAATGGAAAAACCCTGAGGCCGAGGCAAACCAGGAGCACTTGCTGCTCTTGCAGGGGACCCAGGTTCAGTTCCCCGCACCCACACGTGGTACACACACACACACACACACACACACACACACACACACACACACACTCATAATTAAGAAGAAATAAAAAAGTATAATAGTTTGTGAACGATTTAAAAAGAACTGAACAATGGTAGGCAGCACATGAGGAAACACATGAGGTTGACCTCTGACCTCCTCCACGTGCACCCACCCACCCCCACACAACCCCGGACAAAGTGAGCGGGTGACAAGGCTCACAGGAGGTAGGGACACTATTGTGTCTCTAGGTCAGCGAGGTGACACTGGAGAGTGTTGCCAAAGCACCTGGCCTGTCATAGTCACCACCAGCAAGGACAAAATTTACCAACCCTGTTGACGGCATCATCCACTCAGCTGCTGTCCCTGCAAACAGGCGGCGCTAGCTTTCCTAGCAGTCTTGGGTTGTGCCATTTCATTTTTAAAATAAACATCCTTTCTGTCTTTCTTTTTTGAAACAGGGTCCTGTGTCACCCAGGCTGGCTTCAAACTTACTACATAGCCAAGGATGACCTCGACCCCCTGATTCTTCTGCTCTTCCTCCCAAGTGCTGAGATTTCAGGCCTGGTTTATTCGATGATAGGGATGGTGCCTGGGACTTTGTACATACTAGGCAAGCACTCTGCCAACTGCTAATACGTAGCTCAGGTTGCCCTCAAACTCATAATCCTCCTGCCTCATTTTCTTTGCATTTGTTTCCTGGGCTGCGATATAAGCTACTGATTTTTTTTTTTTAAATAAATGAACTGAAGGTAAGTCTCAGAGCTGGTGACACCCAGATGCAGTCCAGATCTGGGAATTACTGAACCAATACCTGCTCATTAGGAAAGGGATCTTCTGTAGCTCACGTAGGACAGTCATGGCTGGCCGTTCCACAGTGTAGATGCCACCTAGACAGAGAAGGCTGTGGGAGACAATGGACACTTTGAATCCCAGAGATTTTACTCACCGTCCTCACCCGTGCTGTGTGCAGCCTGCGCCCCAGACCTGCCTGGTATTTTTAGCTCGCAGGCA
The DNA here is from genome assembly GCA_004026605.1 of Ondatra zibethicus. Taxonomy (NCBI): domain Eukaryota; kingdom Metazoa; phylum Chordata; class Mammalia; order Rodentia; family Cricetidae; genus Ondatra; species Ondatra zibethicus. The sequence goes on along the minus strand of PVIU01019207.1, from coordinate 11,702 downwards.
CCCTGCACAGCCCTGTACACTGACCAAATTTAGAAATCTCAAGAGTCAGGCGCGATGAATGAACAGGCTCCCGTGAGTGAGCTATGGCTGGCAGGACTGTGCTGATGGTGGGGAAGTCTGGAGATCATGAACAGCCACGAGTGACCCAGGATACCACACCCCTGTGGTCTAGTCAGCCCTGGGGACAGCAAAGCTAACCCCACATGCACGGACACCAGAGCCTGGCAGGGGTAGAGATGTAGGAGGTGATTTGACAGAGCATGGGGGGGGGGAGGCTACAGGACAGCGGGGGAGGACGGTGGGGCGTGGTGATGCTCAACCCTCATGTCATATTTTGTGTTTGCTTATCAAGGTTAGCGTGTGTTCCATCTGGAATTGGAAAACTTGAAACCAAAAAGGTTTAAATATCCCGTGACCCCTGTTCCCTGCTTTAAGACAAATTATTCCGTCTAGGAGATGTCTTTAACCTCCACGTGGTCGAGAGTCACAGGCAGGCCAGTTACTTTTGTTCCCAGATGACACAGCTCTGAGTTAGGGAACTGGCTTTGCACCAGGCGTGAGGTTCAAGGTTCAAGGAGCCCCCAGTGAAGCCTGGGCTCCCATCATTGTTTATTGCCTCGGTTGTGATTATCATCATTCAGTGCTGGGGATGGAACCCGGCCATAGCATATGTTAAGCTAAGCAGGCATGCTCTCTGCCACTGAGTTATCCATATCCCAACCCTATTTTACTGCTTTTCATTGTTCAGAGCTTAGAATATAATTATAGTCATTATCTGAAAAGTCTTTTAATCACTCTTGGATTGCACGCTTACAGCCATTAACAAGAAATGACATCTGTGGCAGGCCACCCTCTCAGAGCTCACTCAGCTGCCCCCTAACAGTACTATTTTTTAAAGCTTTATTTTTTTAGATTTATTTTTATTTTATGTGTGTTTTTATTTTATGTTTTGCCTGCTTATATGTCTGTGCACCATGCGTGTGCCTGGTGCCTGTGGAGGTCAGAAGAGGGAATCAGACGACCTGGAACTGGAGTTACAGACAGTTGTGAGCTGTCATGTGGGTGCTGGGCTTTGAATCTGGGTCCTCTGGCAAAGCAGCCAGTGTTCATAACCATGGAGCCGTCTCTCCAGCCCCATAATAGTTATTCACTAGAGCTGTTTCTATGATGTCTCTTGGCCAGTTTCTGTCCACAGTAGATTTTTGTGGCACTTTCTGTTGTGGGCACCACAATGGACCTCCTGCTCTGTCCTCTGCACTGGGTGGAAGCAGAGGCCAGCACTTTTTGTTTGTTTGGTTGGTTTTTTGTTTGTTTGTTTTGAGACAAGGTCTCTCAGTGTAGCCTTGGCTGTCCTGGAACTCACTGTGTAGCCCAGGCTGGCCTTAAATTCACAAAGATCTGCCTGCCTCTCCCTCTCACTGAACCTCTGAGCCAGGCTGGCAACAACACCCTTTCAAAACATTAGGTTGCGAGGGTTTCAAAGAGGATTGGAGGTGACAAGGTTTCTGATGACAACCACACCGCAGAAATGATGGGGCAGCTTCTGCAAACGCCTCACACCAGGCACTCAGCTGCAAGCCAACTCCCAAGAAAGGCTGGGGAGAAGGAGTGAGAGCCAAGACGAGTACCACGCTCCAAGATGTTTGTCAGTGTGTTTAAGTAGCAGTAACAGTGGCCTTCGGAGACAACTCAGGACTACTCTGATAGGGGCTGCCCCTGAGGATGGTCAAGGGCATCAGAAGAGCTGAATGTTTACCCTGGAGACAAGATCTCGGAATGAGCTGTTTTTGCCACTTTCTAAAAGCGAGCCATGAGTGTGTGGATGCCCACAGCTCTGCCTGGCACTGATGGGTCCTGCACAGAGTTTGTTGCCATGTAAGCATGCTTGCTCTAGATCTCAGGTTTGCTTTTTGTTTTTTGTTTTTGTTTTTTTCAGTGTTCTTTATTGGGCACAGCCACCATTAGCCCACGTTGTAATTTAGATAATGTCCTCTGGCAAAATAGGCTTTAAGTGGGCCAGAGGTGTTCCAGTCATTCCTGCTATATCTCCAAATCTCCAAACTGTCTTAAGTGAAGCACTCCTTCCCAGGCAGCTCACCAGCAGGTTCTCCACACATCCCAACTAAGCAGCCACATCCTCGTTTCTCTTTTGCGCTCTCTTGGGGTGCCGCAAAGAAAGCTGCCAAGGCTTAGTACTGTGTGTGCTTATTGAAAAGCCTTGAATCTCCTGTATCGATGCTTGAGAAGGAGACGTCTGCCCTCTGGTGGGCACTGTGGGCACTCACTGCTGCTACCTTAGAGCCCAGTGGACGGAATCCTCCTCCACATTCCCGGAGGCACCTGTGTGGCTGTGTAAGATGTGTGGTGGGGTCAACACAGAGCAGAGTCAACGCCAGCCACCCAAGTCGAACTTTGCTACCTGATTTAAAAGTCTGTTTATAATGAGGTTTTGGCAACTCTTTGGAGACCTACTAGACTTTGTTTTATTTTAATTTAATTTATTTCAGACAGGGTCTCATGTAGTCCAAGTTGGCCTCAAACTCACTATGTGGCTGTGGATGATCTTGAACCCAGAGCCTCTTGTCTCCACAACGTTGGGATTACAGGCCCGAACCACTGCACCCAGTTTAGTCTGTGCTGGGGATCAAACTCGGGACTTCACGCTAGGCAACCACTCCTACCAACTGAGTGGCAGCCCCAGCCCCATAGGCTAGCATCTTAAGAGCATATTCTTTGTCTTGTATGTTCCTTCTTGTTTGTTTTTGTTTTTTGAGACAAGGTTTCTCTGTCAGCCATAGCTATCCTGGAACTAGCTCTGTAGACCAGGCTGGCCTTAAACTCACAGAGATTCGCCTGCCTCTGCCTCCCAAGAGTGCTGGGATTAGTCCTGTATGTTCTTTAAAAAGGTTTATTTTTATTTTATGTGAGAGTTTTGCCTATACGTATGTCTATGCACCATGTGTGTGCAACGTCCCAGGAGGCAAGAAGGGGGTGTGAGATCTCCTGGAACTAGAGTTACTAACAGTTGTGAGTTACCGTGTGAGTGCTGGGAACCAAGCCTGGGCTCTCTTGCATGAGCAGCTGGTGCTCTGACCACTGAGCAATCCCTCTAGCATTATCTGTTCTTACACTAAACGCATTAAATGGCTGTGCCGTGCATAGAAGAGTTCCCGTTGTGGGTTCTCCTTTAAAGTGACAATTACTTGGGTAGATGGACACACATTCACGTGTGACATGATATGCACATGGTTCTTTGTGTGTATGGACACACACTCATGTGTGTCACGGGATACACATGGTGCTCACAGCACACCTTGCGGGACAGCTTTGGTTCTGTTCTGGGGATAGAATTCGAGTCATCAGGCTTGGCAGCAAACATCTTTATCTGCTGCACCATCTGGTTGCTGGTTAAAATAACCATGATGGTTGTTTTAAATGTACAGTTCTGGGGTGTTAGGAAAGCCACATTTTTGAGTCACAGTCGTCCATTCTAAAACTCTTCATAGTGAAAAACTGTTCAGTGGTATTGAAACAACCACATTAAACATCATCTCGCTCTGCTCCCTGGCTCGGCTGACCACAGTTCTCCTGTCCTTCTCCAGGATGCTGACTCCCCTGGGGAACTCCCACCACACCGCTCGGCAGAGCTCAATGTTTACCCAGGAGGGAGCACACTTCCTTTTTAGGACTGCATAGTGATCCATCGCTCGAACGGACCTCACTGTTTTTCTCTTCACCTCCTGATGGAGTTTGGCTTCCATCTTTGGCTGTTGGGATACTGTCTGAATGTGTGTACAAATCTGTCTCGGGAACCCCAGCTCCAGTTCATCTGGGTAGTAGTCCAGCTGCTGAACTGCCTGGGAATTTCACTTTAGGTGTTCCGGGGAACTGCTCATTGTCTTCCCAAGACAAAGCATGGTCCATCTCCAGCCACAGAGCACAGGACGCCAGCTCCTCTAAATACTCACTACAGATGACACCTTCTGCGTGTGCATGAGTGTGGAGGTCAGAGGTACACACTGAGCACCTTACACTATCTCACTTCACTTCATGTTTTCAACAGAGGTCTTTGACTGAATCCGCGAGCCACTAATTCAGCTATGTGGGAGCCAACTGCCTCTGACCAGCAGCACTGGAATTACAGATGTGCCATGCCTTGTCTTTTACCCAGGTCCCGGGGAGCCAAAGTCTCCATGTTTGCACAGCAGACATTTTACCTACTGAACCATCCCTCCTGCCCCTGTCACTCAAGAACGCATTAAAGTTTTCTGAAAACATTATATGTGTGTCCGCGTGTGTGCTACACTGCCATGTGGAAGTTAAGGGACAGCATATCAGATGTTGGTGTTCTTCTACAATGTGGGTCCTGGGGACTGAACTCAGGTCATCAGGCTTGGTGGCAAGTGCCTTTACCCACTGAGCCATCTCTCTGGCCCAACAAGACATTAAAAACAAAACCAAGAGGTGTGGTGGCACACGCCTTTAATCCCAGTACTTGGGAGGCAGAAGCAGGTGGATCTCTGTGAGTTCAAGGCCAGCCTGGTCTGCAAAGTGGGTTCCAGGACAGCCGTATCTACACAGAGAAACCCTGCCTCAAAAAACAAAAACAAACAAAAAATTTAAACTATTAGGTGTGTGTGTGTGTGTGTGTGTGTGTGTGTGTGTGTGTGCATGGGGTTTGTACATGCAGTGCAGTACCTGAAGACACCAGAAGAGGGCATCCACTCCTTGGAGCTGGAGTTACAGGTGGCTGTGAGCTGCCTAACACACATGCTGGGAGCCTAATTCAGGTCCTCTGCAAGACTGCTGAGCTGCCTCTCCAGCCCCCGAGAACATTTTAAAGACCATTATTAGCCAGGCTTTCTGGAGGTATAATCCCAGTTACTCCAGAGGCTTGGGACTGAGAATTCAAGACTGGCCAGGGCTACACAGAGTGAGGTCAAGGGCAGCCTGGACAACTTTCTCAAAATAGAAAGTATAAAGATGGCCGTGGTGTGCCTGAGGCCCTGCGTTTAAACTCTACTACAAAGAAAGGTTTTTAAAAAATCATTTCATTTTATTTAATTATGCAAAAATCTTTTACAACAGTCAAAAATAACAATAACAGCTGACCACAGAGTTTAAATCCTGTTGCATGTCGCATATGAGCGGAACTCATCTGAGGCAGGGAGAGAACAAAGTGACCCAACTGCTCCTGTGACCACACCACAAGGACTTCCTTCACACATGGGATGTTTTGAACAGATCAACATTTTAAGAATTTGAACTTGGGGCTCATTCAGAGACATGGCAGGGTAGGGTTCCACAGCAGATGTACGCTAGGCCAAGCTACTGCAGACAGATCCTGGCTGATCTCAGCTGCACACAAAGACCCCAGACACTGAGCGCCAGAATGAGGGCTGGAAAAAGACATTCTCCCTAACTAACAAGAATTATAAGAAGTTCGAATTCTTCACAAATACACATTTCATCATCAAATTTTCAGATTTCTTCTCACAGCCAATCATTTAAAAATGTAAGTAAAATACTTCTAACAAAACAAAAGGATCAGAAACCAAAGTGCTAAGAAATTATATAGATAAATATTTTTTGAGAGAGACTCTCATGTAGCTCAGGCTAGCCTAGAATTTGATACATAGCAGAGGGTGACCTTGAACTCCCCATCCTGTGGCTTCTACCTTCTTAGTGCTGGGAAGAGTGTGTCACACCTGGCTAAGAATAAAAATAATTCTAGTAACAATGCCAGGGCAATTTCATAGCTAGCAAAGATTGCAATTAAAGGAAAATACAAACCAGGCCTGGCGGCAGAGGCAAATCATTTCGGCTACTTGGAATACTGACGTAGGAGGATGGACAGCTCGCTGTGTGGCTGGGCTGCCGGATGAGTTCAAGCACAGCCAGGGCAATTTAATGTAAAAAAAAAAAAAGTGGAATGGAGGCTTGGGGTATAGCCTAGCTTATACCAGGCCCCGGGTTCAGTCTACAAAAGTAGGGTGACTTGCTCTATGCCAAAGTAAAATCTATTATATATATTATTTTTTTCTAGTCAAATGCGATACTTATTGCATTCCATTCTATTTTTTTATAGCATTAAGATGTTTGGGTTGAGTTTAGAATTCATTAAAAGCATTTTGGTAGCTTTAAACATCGTGGAAAATTCATTGGTATACAAAGGGTGTACAATTCATCCTCGGGGTTTAAAATATCATAGTATCAGAATTATCAAGGGTGAATACAGCAACTCAAAAGTTTTTCTGTTCTAACCACCAAGGCGCTAGCTGGGCTGAGCATCTATGGAAATATTCCCTAAAACCTGTCCCTGGCTCATGGTGGGCCACCCTGCCAGTTGCTAAAGAGTGAACCCGCGGGGCTGAGGTCCGCGGGGCTGACGTGTGCATTCACTCTAAGCTCTGACTCTAGTCTTCAGGAAAAAGTCGTGGATTTTTCTTTCAAACATTTCTACACACTACATCAAACTCTGGGAACACGGCTATCACCATGGTGATCTTGTTTCTAACTGGTTTCTTCCCTAGAGGCCACAGCATGGAGCAGCCTGTCACTTATCCATCATGTTTAAGATCATCTCGCAGGTCAGGCCTCCATCCAGGCTCTCGCTCTTGACTGCACGATCGCCACTGTGGTGGCCGAGAGCCGGCTCCCCAGGGTGCTGTGCCTCCTCCTTCAAGGTGTTGCTCTCTTGGTCAGCCGTATCTAGGAGAAACCGCACAGAGTGAGAAAATGTGAGAGAAAGCCGAGACATCCAGTCGGGAAACCAGAAAGTATGTTTTGAAATAGTTGCTGAAACAACCTGATTCTGGAATACTGGCTGTCAGTCTCCTGCTTTGAGTCAGGGCTGCTCAACTTGGGCAAAGGGGATAGGGACTCCTTTATGGGGGCACTGTGGGCACTATAGGAGGCAAGCAGCTTCTTGCCCATGAGATGCCTGTGGCAATCAAAAACGTCACTAGATGCCGGGCGGTGGTGGCGCACGCCTTCAATCCTAGCACTCGGGGGAGGCAGAGGCAGGCAGATCTCTGTGAGTTCAAGGCCAGCCTGCTCTACAAGAGCTAGTTCCAGGACAGGCTCCAAAGCTACAGAGAAACCCTGTCTTAAAAAAAAATGTCACTAGACATGACCCTAGGGATAGCTCAGCAGGTAAGCGCTTGCTGCTAGCCTATGATCTGAGTTTGGGGTTGAGTGTGGGTGACCTTACAGAGGTGTGGCTTACTGTAACGCAGGCGCCACTCTGATAGAGTTGCCAAGCCCCTCAGTGACCGGGCTACAACGGCCCCCACTCTCACTGACTTTCTAGCTGGAGTCAACGATGGGAAAACCACTACCAGGTTAAAACAAAGTGGTCAGAAAGGGTGTACCGTTGTCCCATCCTGGTCCTTCCTCCACGGTCTGCTTCCTCTGCACCGGTCTTCCTTTTATGGAGGAAGCCGGCTTCTCGTGCTCGGGGTCACACTTCTTCCTATGTCTCTGCAGGTTACTCTGTGAGGGTGATACAGGCCACTAGTGAACATCAGTGTCCCCATGTGTAGTTTGCAACGATGGTTAAGAGATGGGCTCCCACGGAGCCTGAGATGCTTCAACAGGACTTGTCACTGCTGGCCTGAGCTGAAACCTGTGGACCCACATGGTGAACGGAGAGAACTGACTCCTGTGAGTTGTGCTCTGAGCTCTGCATGTATGCTGTGGCACACGCTACACCCTCTGGCATACTGCAAAGCACATCAATAATTATATACGTCTTTGAAAAAGAGGGCTTCAGGGAGATAGTAGATAATATGCACCTTTAAGATTTGGGGCCAAAACCAAAAAACAAACCCAAACCAAAATGACCTTAAGAATGTGTGTGTATTTGTGTGTCTCTGTGTGTGTATATGTTATATCATGTATGTGTATGTAAATGGAGACTGTGCTGTTTCCCAGCCATGCAGTCCCGAATAATCACACAGAAACTATATTAATTACAGCACTGTTTGGCTGATGGCTCAGGTGTATTCATAGCTTGCTCTTACATCTTAAATTAGCCCATTTCTATTCATCTGTGTATCGCCACAAGGCTGTGGCTTACCAGTAAGGTTCTGCCATCTTTCTCCTTCAGCACCTACATGACGTCTATTGACGCTGCCTTCTTTCTCCCTGCATTCAGTTTAGTTTTCCTGCCTACTTATTATATTCTACCCTGTCATAGGCCAAAGCAGCTTCTTTATTAACCAATAGTAATAAGATGTATTCATAGCATACAGAGGGGAATCCCATATCATAAGTATGCTATGTGTGTGTATGTGTGTACATGTGTGTGAGAGGGGGTAGGTGAAGGTATATCTGCAGGCCAGAAGGGGGCGTCAGATCCCCTGGAGTTGGAGTTGCTGTTGGCTGTGAGCCATCTGATGTGGGTACTGGGAACCCAAGTCTGGACAAGAGTAATACATGCACTTCACTGTTGGGGTTTCTCCCTGGGCGCCCCCCAAATGACCTTTTAAAGGGACCCTCCCTCTTATAATTAGGTCTAGCGCAAACCTAACTTGTTTTTATTCTTAAAATAAATTTATCTTTACATGATGCTTCTACCCTCTAAAATGAGACCTGACACTAAGCCAGAAATGCAATGTACCATCCATTGCTATGCCCACCGTCATGCAGAGGCCTGCGCCATCCTGCAGAGGTCTGCCACCGTCATGCAGAGGTCTGCCACCGTCATGCAGAGGCCTGCCACCGTCATGCAGAGGTCTGCCACCGTCATGCAGAGGCCTGCCACCGTCATGCAGAGCCCTGCCACCGTCATGCAGAGGCCTGCCACCCGGTTGCTTTCCTGAGCTCAGGACACAGGCTGGGCATAGTGGCTCATGTCTGTAATCTCAGTCGAGGAAGGAAGCTGAGTAAAACCATAACTAAGGCAATCAGGTGTAAAGAACCCATCTTGGCTGGGTGTGCTTGCTAGCCCAGGCTGGGCTCTGGTGCACCCTTTTTTTATAAGAAGAATTGCCAGTTTGTGGGTTCCTTTGTGCAACATGGAAAACAATTTGGGGCTCATCTTGGACTTTAAATCTCCCTGGCAAAGTACTCCTTGGTGGCTGGGTCACCCTGGAGGTTGAATAAGAGTGGATGAGATACGTAGCTGACTTGAGAGAACGCAAAGTCTGGATCCACATGTCACATGTGTCCTTGGTGACTTTGATCGCAAAGAAGACCTAGCATAGGGGACTACCCCATGGGGGAATCAGCTGAAGACAGATGAAGATGTCAAAAGCAGAATACAGGAAGCCTTCATTACCAGAGGTTGAGATTCAAGAAACCTCTCTACATGTGGGGCTGAAACTCTGACAGATGAACTTTCACGAGTTCAGGATAGAAAACAGCTAGGCTAAATAAGGCTCAAAGGGAGAAGAGTCCCCCAGACAGTGGGTAACCAGGTCCTCTGGTAGGCCTAGAGTCCCCCAGACAGTGGGTAACCAGGTCCTCTGGTAGGCCCAGAGTCCCCCAGACAGTGGGTAACCAGGTCCTCCGGTAGGCTCAGAGTCCCCCAGATAGTGGGTAACCAGGTCCTCTGGTAGGCCCAGAGTCCCCCAGACAGTGGGTAACCAGGTCCTCAGGTAGGCCCAGAGGCCTCCCAGACAGTGGGTAACCAGGTCTTCCCGTAGGCCCAGAGGCATCTTCCCTTGTTCAATATCCACGCTCCATCTGATCCAGCCCACACCAAGGTCAGTTTTCTTTCCCAGTTTTTCCATGTGCTCCCAAAATGACAGTGCCACATATGGGCTCTGGGGCACCCTTCCTGTTCTCCCCAGCTCAGCATGGGCTCCTTTCCTGGCACCAGATGTGTCTAGGAGCTGATGGGAGAGCAAAGCAAGCCCCGGAGAGCACCGCTTAGCATCCAGTTATAGGTTTGTGCTAAGAAATGGACCCCATTTCTTGCTGTGCAAGCACGGAATGTTTTCCTTTGTTTAACTGTTTTAGTTTTTTTATTTGCTTGCTTTAAGGGTCTATATCCCTGGGCCCCATGTACTGCCTCTTCCTCTTCTTCCTCTTCCTCCTCCTCCTCCACCCATGCTGACCTAACTTGGTACCTGTCTTAGGGTTTCTATTGCTGTGATAAACAGCAGACCAAGAGCAACTTGGGGAGGAGAGGGTTGGCTCCAGCTTACAGCTCTCAGGCCACACACTCCATCACTGAGAGAAGTCAGGGAAGGAACCCAAGCAGGGACCTGGAGGCAGGAGCTAACACAGAGGCCATGAAGGGGTGCTGCTTACTGGCTTGCTCCCCATGGCTTGCTCAGTCTGCCCTCTTATACGACGGGGACTACCTGCTCAGCCCTCCCACATCTACCAGTAAGAAAATGGCCTCCAGAGTTGCCTCTAGGCAGTTGGAGGGAGGCATTTTCTCAACTGCAGTTCATCTTCCTAGACAACTCTAGTTCGTGTCAAGTTGACAAACAGAGAGAAAGGAAACAGCACAATACCCCAACAGACAGTGCTTTTCTTTTTCTTTTCTTCGTTTTTGTTTGTTTGTTGGCTTGGATCCCACAGAGACTTGTGCCCTAATGAGGGATGGGTTAATGTTATCATAGGGCTGAGCACTCTGGAGGCAAAAATAACTATGTTTCTTTGTCACCACTGTGGCTGGTGACCTCATCAAGATGGAGACAGCCACGTGACTTGGCCACCATCTTGGACAGCATCAAAATCGTCACGGCCATGTGACCTCACCACAATCTAAGTTACTCCACCACATGGCGGGAAATAAAATGGCAGCATCCATAAACCTTCCTGGAACCACTGAGCCCAGGGGGAGCACCACATCCTCCTTAGTTTTTCACCTTCTTAGATGCCTGATGGGACTGTGGAAATGCGAGTCAGACACTTAGTGTCACATAGATGGAACAACAGGGAAAGAGGAAGGCTGGAGGAGCCAGAGGTTCCTCTCAATGTCATGTGAACCCCGAGGACTAAAACCTCAGTGAGCCTTAACGATAAAAAGAAAGTGATTAATTCTGGGCACCTTCATGATCTTAAACACCCATAAGAAAAGTATAACCAAGACTAAAATGGCTGCTGTGCTTGCTCACCAGTTCTGTATTCACACCCCTGGGCATCAGGCTCAAATCCAGAGGTGATGCTGTTTAGACACAGCTGGGCAGTGGTGGCGCTTACCTTTAATCGCAGCACTTGGGAGGCAGAAGCAGGCAGATCTCTGTGAGTTCAAAGCCAGCCTGGTCTACAAGAGCTAGTTCCAGGACAGGTTCCAAAGCTACACAGAGAAAACCTGTCTCAAAAAAAGAAAAAAACAAAAACAAGCAAAACAAAACAAAACCGAAAAAGAAAGGAAGAAAATGCTGCCAAAATATCGTAACTGAGACCTTGATTCATGGCAGCATCTACTTAGAGGCAAGAAAGAAAGGCCCACAATTGTCTTAACCTGAAGTAAAAGCTGCATTTTTGTTTTCTTTTCTCTCCTCATCTAGGAGAGAACTCACTCTGACTCTGGCCATACCAACAGCTACCCGAGAGTCTGAAAGTGGATCCTGTGGGCAAAGGAAAGCGAGGGGGAGCAAGGAGATGAGCAGCGACTGTAGACATTGAGTAATGACCCTCTATCCCAAAGTCTACTGTGTGTAATGTTCCTCTATCCTGATGTCTACTGTGTGTAATGTTCCTCTATCCCGACGTCTACTGTGTGTAATGTTCCTCTATCC
>PVIU01019206.1:0-36959 GCA_004026605.1 Ondatra zibethicus | reverse complement strand
CCTTGGACTTCCAACAGGGCAGGGCACCATGCCCTCTTTCAAGGAAGAAGGGGGAGGGAGGAGGGGTCGGGGGTAGTGGGAGGGGACCGGGAGAAGGGGAAGAAAGGAAAAAATTTTTTTTTTATCTTTAATTATGTTCTTGAATGGAAAAAATAAAACAAAACAATGTATGGAAAAAAAAATAAAAAAAAAAAAAAAGAAGTCAAGAACTCCATGAGAAACAATTAAGCAGAGCTCATAGGTGCTCACGGAGACTGAAGTGCATGGGTCTGAGCTAGGTCCTCTGCGTATATGTTATGGTTGCCTCACTTGGAGTTTTTGTGGACTCCTAACTACGGGAATGGGTGTGTCTCTAACTCTTTGCCCTGTTCTTGGGACATCCCCCCACCCCGGGTTGCCTCATTCAACCTTAATATGAGGGTTTGTGCCTAATCCTGTTGCATTTTGTTATGCCTTTTTTGGTTGCTATCCCTGGGAGGCCTGCTCTTTTCTGAAAGGAAAAGGAGGAACAGTGGAATTGGGGAAACCTGGAGGTGGGGGGATCTGTGAGGAGTAGAGGAAAAGGAGGTTGCCATCTAGATGTGTTGTATGAGAGAAGCGTAAATTTAAAACAGAAAAGATTCCAAATTTCTTAATGTGGGATTTAAAAGCAGTAATAACAAATGTGGATTTTCCCTGAAAGGTTCTAAGAAATGACAGAATAAACAGATCTCCCTATAAACTGAAACACCCCCTGCCTGCAAGTTCCATGCATACTAGTGCCCTTCTGATGTGCCCTCAGCACACCTGTGCCTTTCAGTTGCTTTCTGTTCAGGATGCATCCAAACTCTTGACTTTTTGACATGATACCTTTGGCTTCAGTGCTAGTACTAGTTCTAAAATATCCAGACTCAAATAGAAGAATGTGAATATCATGTGATAACCCAGACCTTAGTGGTCCTCCTTCTGTTATACTTCTTGTCCATTTTGATGAAAAATTGGCAGGGATTTTAGAAATGAATTTTTTGGATCAGTCATAGAAAGATTAGAAGTTATTTGTTTTCTCATCTCAGAAAGCCCTTTTTTGTTGTGACAAGTTTGGTCATTTTGTTGGCTGGCATCTCAAACCCTGAGTTCTGCAACTGACTGATCATAGTTCAGGCCCTGTTCATGCCATATGCAGCCCCAAAGCTTATTCAGTGACATCTCAAGAAGACATAGGACAATAGAATAAAAGAATTGAATTAGGAGGAGCCCTTTCTTTCAAACTAGTTATCCTGTTACTGGAATATAGTTAATCTGGTAAGCATAGTGTCTTTCTACTTTCCTTGAGGAATCTCAATTGGGAATCACTTTTCCATTATGTGAATGTCGGGGATGTTAGGCATTTTGCAGTTATTGAGAACGGAAACTCCTAAATGATCAACTAGGGAAGTGCTAATATGTGGTGGCTACATGGTTTGCTGGCTTTCATAAACAGGTAGTTTGGATTTTTCTACATCACTGAGAAATCAGGATCATTGACCTGTGGGATTCTGTAACAAATGCTGTGCCTGGGTTGACATCATTTGAAAGGCAGCACATCTACAAGTTGTCAAGGGAAATGTGTGTTCCCCTGGCTCTGATGGCAGTCATTGATTGTACACATCATTGGCTGAGTTACTGTGAACATTAGCTGCGCTTCATCAGAGTCGGCAGGAAGGGAGGCTTTCTAGATGCTGTATTCTAATGGACATGTCTGTCTAGGGTGATGGCTAGTACATCCCATTCTGAGATTTGCAGCCACCAGGTAGAGAGAAACACACAAGGCATCAAGCCAGTGTGCAGGTGGGGCATGCTCAACTACAATATAAAATATGACAGCTGTGTTTCCATGTGGGCATTTTCTAATTAAATTAAAGCCTCACAGCTTGAGACAAAAAAAGCTGGTATGATGTCAGGATGCTTTGGGCTCTTTATAATGAGAGCTTTAATAAGAAGACTGCAGAAAAATTGTAAAATCAAAGCTATTCATCTTTATATGGGGAAAGAATCCAAATTTAAGTAGAAAGAGAAATAAAGACTACATTAAACATTACTTCCTGAAAGTAGGTCAATTATGCTTGAGCGGTAGTTAAATGGATGGAACTAGCAAAAAATCATTCTGAATGGGGCAACCCAGTCCGAGAAAGACAAATTTGACATACTATGACTTTGGAATATTGCACTTCTACGTGCTTACACAGAAAAGTAAAAACACTGCCCACTCTATCAGTCTGTTTTTATTACTGTAGTGAGACCCTAGTGAGGTTGAAGCTGAGGAAGAAAATGAAGAGACATACCAAAGGGTATCCAAGGAGATCAGGCTACATTTTATTTTAAAACTAAATCAAATTCTGTAAAATATTTTTACTTCATATTACTTTTCACATTTAGTTTGGAAAATGTTTAAATTTATAAGTGCTTTGTTTTAATTTGGAAACCTTTATCTTCATGCACTGTATTTCTGATATAAAACCTTTTTGAGCTTTGAGTAGTGGCAGACATAAGAAATCCCAGAATTCAGAAGCTGAAGCAAGAGAATCATCAGTTCAAAGACAGCCTGAACAGCATAGCAAGATTTTGTCTCTAAAAAGAAAGAAAAATTTCTTTTGTTTCATTTTGCTATTCTATTTTATTTTGGGCTATACAAGTTAAATTTATTTTTCTAAAGCTTCAATAGCTTGGCTGGCATGCATTTAAAATTTCAACTATTTCTGATCATAAGCATCCAATTATTATTTATTTCAAAATAAAGCAGTAAATGGCATTTTGTTGTAGTTATTAAAGATTGATTTCTATAACTGCCTGCTCACAATTTCTCACTCTCCCTCAATAACCCAGTTTATGTTATATAATTCAGAAAATAAAGGTTGTTATCTTTTTCTTTAAAAAAACTTTCTCCATCTTATGGATTCTTCTTACACAATTTTTACATATTTAGATTTGACACAAAATTTTATTGCTATTTAAATAATTCTATTGTGGGAGCTAAAATATGTATCAACCTCCCCCCTTTTCTGTACTTGTTATAAAATTATTAGCTTTCTTTTTAGCTCTCATTTTTAGATTTTGCAATTTTTATTTCATTGTGATAATTAAGATTTGTTCAAGAAAATCTAGGGCAATTTTTGATATGTTATTGTCATCATCATCATCAAAATACTTAAGGGGAGTTTCTATGTAACAGCCTAGCTAAAAGGCATTTCACTAACTGGGGTCTTAAATTCAGATATTTTGCCGGATTTTATTTTATTTCAACGTTTCTTGAACAATCTTGTTTTACATTTCATTCACAAAAATCAATTTGGCCAATTAAACATAACAACAAGTAGTAAATTTTATTTTATTGTTTCCTAGAAACTAGCCTTGTCTTTAATTTACATTGATGCTTACACACTAATTGCCTGATGAATACAACTACATAAGAAAGATTTTCACATACTTCTTTAGCTGTGACACCTTTATTACAAAAATGTGCTAATATTATTTATTATAGACTCTGTTCCTAAGTTCTTCTGTCTCTTCAGTATATCCATAGCACTTGAATCATTCCCACATTTATACAACTTTTAGCCTTTTTGCCTGAGCTCTGTAGATATATTCCAGTAAATTGTCTATGTCATGAATTTGAATCTAATGCTTCTTACTAATTGTACCAGGTATGCTATCAATTCACAAACATTGTTTGTATGCCCCTGTTCTTATGGTTCAATACTACTGGTGTGATTATTTATTTATATCATTTTTGTTCAAATGAAAAATGCAGAGGATTTCCTTGCAGCAAATTCACTTATAGGTCACAATCTTCTTGACACTAGAACAATGGCTCTTGTTATTCATGTTATAGTCCCAACAGAATTATTTGCTGTCCACCATTTTCTGCTACTTATACACATTGTTGTTCTATTTAAAGGGATATTTCCACTTTATTAAAACATGGTCATATGGGCTACCTTGGAGGATGAAGATTGTCATGATTTTTCTACAGCATTATAAAAATCGTTCAACTATTGCATTATGAGATCAGAAATGAAGCATTAAGGAGATGTTCTGAGACTACAATTTCAAACTACTTTTAATGATTCCTTTAATTTTGTCTTAATAAAAGGTCAGAAAACAACTTACAAGCAAAACTTGGTGTAGTGTCTGTCTACCTCTCTGTGTTTGCTTTCTTCTTGTTTTCTCTGCCACACAGCCATGCACACTCATACATATGTATTATCTAGGGCACATTTCAAAACCTAATAGCAGAAATGAGTATTTGCAACAAAATCCTATGTTCATAAAACAACATTTATTATCTTACCCTTTATAGCAAAAGTTTGCTACACATAATCTAAATTCCCTAGACCCAATATAAGCAGGAGTTCTAAGGAAACCTGACTACCTTTCCATTTTTACTGTCATCCATAAATAAAAATGCCTCTTCCAGTAAGACACCAGAAGAACATGGAACATTAAAAATAACAACTTATACCTTGTCATCAGAACATCCACGTTAGAGCTGCCAAATAAAACCATGGATATTGAGTTAAATTTGATATTAGATATAAGTGATTCTTTTTTATATTGATTTTATTTAGCTATACATTTTTCTCAGCTCCCCTCCCTTTCCCTACCCTATTCTCCAACCCTCCCCCTACAACCCTCTCCCAAGGTCCACATGCTCCCAATTTATTCAGGAGATCTTGTCTTTTTCTATTTCCCATGTAGATTAGATACATGTATGTCTCTCTTAGGGTCCTCATTGTTGTCTACGTTCTTTGGGATTGTGAATTATAGGCTGGTTTTCTTTGCTTTAACTCTAGAAGCCACTTATGAGTGAGTACAAATGATATTTGTCTTTCTGGACCTGGTTTACCTCACTAAATATGGTATTTTCTAGATCTATCCATTTGCCCTCAAATTTCAAGATGTCATTTTTTTCTGCTGTGTAGTACTCCATTGTGTAAATGTACTACATTTTCCTTATCCATTCTTTGGTCGAGGGGCATTAAGGTTGTTTCCAGGTTCTGGCTATGACAAACAATGCTGCTATTAATGTAGTTGAGCTCGTGTTCTTGTGGTACAATTGAGCATCCTTTGGATATATACCCAAAAGTGGTATTACTGGGTCTTGAGAAGGTTGTTTCCTAATTTTCTGAGATATTGCCATACTGATATCCAAAGGGGCTGTACCAATTTGCACTCCCACCAGCAATGCATGAGTGTTCCCTTTACCCCACGTCTTCTCCAGCATAAGCTGACATCAGTGTTTTTGATCTTGGCTATTCTTACAGGTGTAAGATGGAATCTCAGAGTTGTTTTGAATTGCATTTCTCTGACAGCTAAGCATGTTGAACATTTCCTTAAGTGTCTTTCAGCCATTTTAGATTCCTCTGTTGAGATTTCTCTGTTTGGGTCTGTACTCCATTTTTTTATTGGATTATTTATTCTTTTGATGAAAAATTTCTTCAGTTCTTTGTATATTTTGGGGATCAGTCCTCTGTCTGATGTGGGGTTAGTGAAGATCTTTTCCCATTTTGTAGGCTGCCGTTTTGACTTGTTGACTGTGTTTTTTGCTTTACAGAAGGTTTTCAGTTTCAGGAGGTCCCATTTATTAATTGTTTCTCTCAGAGTCTGTGCTAATGGGATTATATTTAGGAAGTGGTCTCCTGTGCCAATGTGTTCAAGTGTACTTCTCACTTTCTCTTCTATGAGGTTCAGTATGATTGGCTGTGTGTTGAGGTCTTTGATCCATTTGGATTTGAGTTTTGTGCATGGTGATAGATATTAATCTATTTTCAATCTTCTACATGTTGTTATCCAATTATGCCAGCACCATTTGTTAAATGTGCTTTCTTTTTTTCCATTTTATGTTTTTTGCTAATTTGTCAAAAATCATGTGTTCAGAGGTGTGTTGATTAATATCTGGGTCTTCAATTAGGTTTCATTGGTCCTCCTGTCTGTTTTTATGCCAATACCAGACTGTTTTCAGTACTGTAGCTCTGTAGTAGAGTTTGAAGTCAGGGTTTGTGATGTCTCCAGAAGTTCCTTTATTGCACATCATTGTTTTGGCTATCCTGGGTATTTTGCTTTTCCATATGAAGTTGAGTATTGTTTTTCTAGTTCTGTGAAGAATTTTTCTGGGAATTCAATAGGCATTGTATTGAATCTGTAGATTGCTTTTGGTAAGATTGTCATTTTTGCTGTGTTAATTCTACCTACCCAAGAGCTTGGGAGATCTTTCCATTTTCTGGTGTCTTCTTCTATTTCTTTCTTCACAGATTTAAAGTTCTTGTCATTCAGTTCTTTCACTTGTTTGGTTAGGGTTAATCTGAGATATTTTATGCTATTTGTGGCTATTGTGAAAGGTGATGTTTCTCTGATTTCTTTCTCAGCCTATTTATCATCTGTGTAAGGAGGGCTACTGAATTTTTTTTAGTTAATCTTGTATCCTGCTACATACTGGCAGTGTTTATGAGTTGTAGGAGTTCCCCAGCAGTAGAACCAGGATCTATCCCTGGTGTATGAGCTGGCTTGTTGGAGTCCATCCCCTATGGTGGATGCCATGGTCAGCCTTAATGCCTGGGAGAGGGGTTTGGTCCTGACCCAACTTAATGTGCCTGACTTAGTTGACTCCCTATGAGAACCCTTATCTTTTGGGGAGAATCGATTGGGGGTGGTCTGGGAAAAAACAAGGTGGGGCCAGAGGAGGTGTGGGAGGGATAACTGTGGTGGAAATGTAAAATTATATTAAAACAATAAATAAAATAAAATAAATATATCCCTATGATACACTTTTGACTTTCTCTTCCCTCATGGTCATAAATCAGTCATTTATGCCTTAAATCAATTACCTTCAGTGGACAGGATCTAAAGCAACAGAGAAACTCTGTCTCAAAAACAAAATGAAAGAAAGAAAGACATTTTAAAAAGTCATGTTTCTTTTCTACATAAATAGTTTAGACCAGGGAAATTTTAAAGACTTATTTGTTTGTGTGTGTGTGTGTGTCTGTGTGTGTCTGTGTGTGTGTCTGTGTGTGAACCGCATGCATCCAGGTGCCCATGGAGGTCAGAAGGATGTGTCATATTCCTTAAAACCAGAGTTGCAAGCAGCTGAGGGTTGGTCCTCTACAGCAGCAGTGAGCGCTGCTAACTGCTGAGCCATTTTTGTAGTCCAATTAAAGCTTTTTAAACTTTTCCCCTATCAAAACCTTTTCAGATAATAAATGTCAATAAGTATATGAAATAAAGGCATAAGTCAAACATATATGGATAATAAATCAAAAACAAATTCATTTTAAGATGATTTTGTATACACATAATTTGATTACTTATTAAGGATGAAAGTAAATTTACATAGTTTGAGATGGATACACTTGTTGATGTGAATACAATGTAAAGAATTAAATAATGCCTGGTATTTGACACTTCAGTATTTCCAGAGTTAACTGATATTTATATTTTATAATCATCAATAAGAGAAACATTGCTTGTATAAATACATTGTACAAAATAGCAACAGTGTGTTTGGGATTATTTCAAAACTTCTTGGAAGCTCTGTCCTAATCCCAAGCCATATTCATTTTAAAACATTTTTAATGAAACTCAAACAACAATTTTAGTTATTTATTTTGTGTTTTCTTTTGCTTTGTTTTTGTTTTTGTTTTTTCAAGTCAGGGTTTCTCTG
The DNA here is from genome assembly GCA_004026605.1 of Ondatra zibethicus. Classification (NCBI taxonomy): domain Eukaryota; kingdom Metazoa; phylum Chordata; class Mammalia; order Rodentia; family Cricetidae; genus Ondatra; species Ondatra zibethicus. The sequence goes on along the minus strand of PVIU01019206.1, from coordinate 29,287 downwards.
TAGCTTTGGAGCCTGTCCCGGAACTAGCTCTTGTAGACCAGGCTGGCCTCGAAATTACAGAGATCCGCCTGCCTCTGTCTCCCAATGTTGGGATTAAAGGTGTGCGCCATCACCACCCGCCTAAAATTCTAATATAACACAATTATGTTAGATATAAATAGATATATGAATTTGATTCTTACACTCTAAGTTTAATAGGAGAATATTGAGTACAAAATATTGTTTTTTGTAATTAAATTATCATTTTTCTGTAAGAGCAGAAACCTTTGTAAGTACAGTGGAAACACTGAAATTCATAACATTAGAAATATGAGTTGAGGTGTTTCCAACAGCCTTCATTGGCACTTCATGGCATGATGATATGTGTGGTACAGTATGCATGTTTGCTTTGAAGAAAAGTTGCTAGATGCAATACAGGCAAATGCTTTCAGAAACACCTTGATTCATCATGTGTTTGGTTATGAATTATTGTTTTGCCACTGGGCACTCAGAAATTCATATGTCAAATTTCTTGTTACGCCACATTCATTTACATCATCCCATATGTGATAATAAACCACCTTCACCTTAATCTTGCTGCTTTACATTTAGAAATTTAGCAAGAGTTTCAGGAAGTATCAAATCATCCTAATACCCCAGAATTGCTCTATAGTTGAGTCACCATAGCCACTGAATAAGAATTGGTATAATTTCCAATGTAAAATCAACAAAAGTTTGAATGAATGTTTGCAGTTACTCTCTGCAGTCACTCACTTCTTGGGTCTGTAGTAGCAGGGTTTCAGAAGTAGAGAATTTCTGTTTCCAAGCACCATTCTCTGTATTCAGCAGATACAAAATTTAGAGCAAGTTACTTGTAGGTCTCTTCATTCATTCACCATCTTCTGAATCACTGCAGTGAACTAATTTTTGTGTTCCACTTAAATCAGTTCATATTGTTGAACTCCTAATAGTGTCCTAACTCCTAATTTGATGGCACTAAAGAGTGGAGCATTGAATGGCTAATTATCTCATGATGTGAAGCATTCAAGAATGAGACTAGGGCTCACATGAAGGACACACATTTTTTTGCATTCTGGGAGGATATATTGAAAAACTGGCTCTCTGCCACCTGGAAAATGGCCTCAACTTGCAAAGCAAAAGGTTGGAGAGTACATGTGCTTACAGAGAGACAGGTTCTAGCCAGTAGTGAATATTCTCTGGAGAAGACTGGGAACTTCACATTCCATGAATCTACAGTCACTTTTAACAAGAAGGCATAAAATAAATGGGCATACCACACAATATGTGGGGGAAAAGTGATCAGTGTGTTTTATGAACACAGTATTAAAGACATACTGGAGAGATGGCTCAGTGGTTAAGACCACTAGATGCTCTTGCAAAGGATCCATGTTCAATGCCCAGCACCCGCAAGATGCCTTACAACCATGCATAACTCCAGTTCCAAATGGAATGATATTCTCTTCTGGCTTCTTTAGACAAACATTAAAGGAACAGATTCAGATACATTAAAAATAAAACTAAAATTAAAGACATACCCAATCGCAAAGTCCTCAGTCCAGCTTTGTCTGTAAGCAGTACTATTCCCATGTAACTCATACCTTACATTAATTTTTGCTACCATAACATACTCTGAATATTCCACAAGCACAGTGCATAATATATGGTGAAAAGTGTGCTATGAAATTCAAGGAATGGAAACATGGGAGAGAAAAGAAGTTGTTTGGTTGTCAATGATTTCACTGTCTACTGAAGAAAAGCACATATTGGCAGATAATTACATTGGAAGAAGACAAGTATACAGCTATGTGGAGGACAAAAAACCCTACCGAGACAGTAGTCAGATCTGTTCCATTCCAGGAACAATAATACTGAGCTGAGTTTTGAAGGATGAGTAAGAGTTCCCTTTACCTGTTCATTCCCCCAGAAAGCTAAGCTTCTTCCATCATAGCAAACAACCCTACATGAGCATGTACATGCTCAAATCTTTATGAACAGCATATCCAAGGTTGGAAACACAGCTTTATCAGATTTTTGCACATGGGTTTTTATAATAAGAGACTACACTTTCCTTTTCTGGCTGCCCAATCTCAAATAATCACACAGAAACTATGCTAATTACAAGACTGTTTGGCCAATGGCTCAGGCATATTTCTAGCTAGCTCTTACATCTAATTAACCCATTTCTATTAGTCTATGTATTGCCATGTGGCTGTGGCTTACCAGTAAAGTTCTGGCATCTTTCCCCTTCACCCATGACATGGTGTCTCCATGACTCTGCCTTCTTTTTCCCTGCGTTCAGTTTAGTTTTCCTGCCTACCTATATTCTGCCCTGCCATAGGCCAAAGTAGCTTCTTTATTAACCAATGGTAAAAAAACGTATTCACAGCATGCAGAAGGGAATCCCACTTCATCTCTCCTTTTCTGTCTAAATAAAAAGAAAGGTTTTAACTTTAACATAGTAAAATTATATATAACAAAACAAGTATCAAGTAAGAATTACAGTTACAATATTTCTTTGTTAATTTAAAGTTTCGTATCTTATTTGTCTTTTATCATACTATGGAAAACTATAACTGTCTTCAAATCTATCAAAGACGCCAGAAATATATAATATTACCTATGTAAACAGGAAGTACATTGCAAGCAACTTGAAAACTCTAGAATTGTCAGAGACATCTCACTGCCTTGACGGTCACCCAAACTTCTTCTGTAACATTGGGGAATCTTCAGCCTATAGGCATATAATATCTGGCAGACTTTTCCATGAAGCAGGAAATTTGTGAGCCTGTTTTGCCTATATTGGCTGTTTGTCAGTCACTTTCTTCTGTGTCCTGAATAATGTCTTGTAGTTTCTTTCACGAAGCAGGAACCATGAAGAATTGTCTCACCCTGTTTTGCCAAGTTCAGAAGTTATTTCTCTGTGGGTACTGCATGTACAGTTTTTACAGCATAGCATCAAGCAGTCCAGGCAAGAGCAGTTTCTTGCCCAAATGGTTAACCTTGTCACATTGAAAGCAAATTCCATAACAAGTTTCTTCAAATGCCATCAACCTCTCTGAAGTAATTGATGCTGCCAGAAGCAGACATGTCTCACTGTCAAGAAAAGTCTAAGTTCTTAAAACCTTTTAAATGCCATCTTCTGTAGGTCTTTGAAATGTTGAAGATTATCTATCTAACTGAAATACATCTCTGTATATCTAGAAAACCTAACTAATGTGACTATAAGTTTGACTATTATAAATGAGTATATATAATTTATAATTTTTAATTATCATTACGTTTTAAAATGAGCTGTATAAACATAATAATTTAAACAAAAGTAGAAACATACACATAACAAAATTGACCTTAAATTTGTATTCCTAAACCAAAGTCTATACCAATATAAAGTATTCATTTCTTTATCATACCCCCACTTTTTTAGAAAGACTTTGACTGTGATTATTAAACTTTTATAATCAACCACCTTTAAATGTAAACAAAAATTTATAAACAATATTTGGAAATGTGGGTGTAGGTCTCTAGACTACTTCCTGCTGATTGGCAGCACTGTTGATTAGGTCTTTCATGGGGTATCCTATGTGGTTCTTCCAACTCAGCCAGCAGTCCTGAAGCTGTCCTGGATGTTGAACCACCTGGACCCTCGCTGCAGGAGGTCTTTTTGATCAAACCATGTTAGCCTGTAAGGAAGGAACAACTTTTTGTCCTCTGTGGAAACAAAAGCAGAATCTCTTTTCCAAAGTAACACGTCCTTAGACTTAAATTTTGAAGTCAAGATACCTTTAAAACATAGATGTTGGTTTAACTTGCCAGTCCATACAATGAAGAATCTCTCTGTAGTTAGTTCATTCCCAGTCAAAAATTCAAAGAAAACACAATAATATACATAATCTAGACTCTCTGTATATCTTTCATCTTTATGTGGCTTTTTATATTACTTTTACTGTGTCTTTAAAGTTTTATTTTTTAAACTATTTGTTTCTTTTTATAGCTGTCTATACTCTTTTTTCAATCTCTTCCAAGCCTATGTACAATTTTGAAACATACTGTACCTCATTTGGAGGTTTTTTAGGTCTGAATCTGTCCTATTATGTATCTGAAATCCTTTCCTGACAAGAAGATTTTTTTTAATAATAAGTGGTGTGGCTGCTACGGTCCTGGATGCTGACTCTGCCTTTCTCAGCCTTTCAATACAGTGTTCCAAGGCTAGACCTCTGAAGGATGTCTGTTAAATCTATGAATTTTGGTCTTGAATCTCAATTGTATTTTTGGCTAACCCAAAATGAGCATATTTGAGGTAAGAACAATCTCCTCTTTGGGTTAAGTCCTTTCTTTAATGTGCCAATATTTATCAAAAATTGACTCTCTCTAATCACTCCTTTTCAAAAATGTCTTGCTGTCATTGATTTCTTCACCTAGCCTTCACTGTCTATACGCAATGACTGAAGGCATCCTATTGACGTTCTGTCCATGGCATCTGCCATCCTAGAGGCAGAACCCAGTGTGAACTCACTTCTAATGCAATGCTTGCTTGAGTAACTTTTAGATTAAGAAATATTCCTTTACTAGTTCATACATGTGTTTTTTTGATGTGTGAAAGGATATGTATCCTTTAAAGCTTTTATAATTCTATATAGATTGGGAAAGAAAAAGACTTTTTTTTTCTTACTACTAACTTTACTGAGTAGAAAAGAAGAACAAACCCACTAAAAAAGAAAACTATTAGTGGTTTAAGCTCTAACTCTGTCTTCCCCAAGAGAATTTTTTTAAGTTAGCTGTTCTTCCTAAATCAGTGATGAGACATTTATTAATGATAAGAATTGAATAATACAAGTATATTGTGTTACTTTAGTAAATAGCACTGTAAACTTCTATGCCACCTGAATAGAAATCTTGTTGTACATTGATGTTCTTTTTTCTTTTTCCCTCATAATTATGATGGCCATGATATGCTTGGCACTTAAGGAACTTAGTAAATGTATGATTTCTTATATTGTATGTATTATATTTAATAGAAAACTCTTGTTCTAATCTGAATATTAGGTTCATATTGATGCTAATAACATGCTGTTATTCTTTATTCTTTCATTTGTTTTTATTACTTTTAAAAAATACCAATCCAAATTCCTACTCCCTCCGTTCCTCCAGGTCCCCTCGCACCCCTTCCACCCAACCTCCCATCCCACCCCCCTCCAATCCTAAGAGAGGGCAATGTACCCCACCCTGTGGAAAGTTCAAGGCCCTCCCTACTACATCTAGGTTGGGCAAGGTATACATCCAAAGAGAATAGAATCTCAAGAAGCCAGTACATGCAGAAGAGACAAATCCCAGTGTCACTATCAGTAGCCCCTCAGTCTGCCCCAACTATCAGCGATATTTAGAGGGACTAGTTTGTTCCCATGCTCATTCACTCCCAGTCCAGTTGGAGTTGGTGAGTTACCATTAGCTCAGGCAAACTCTCTCTGTGGATGAGCCCCTCATGTTCTTGACTTCCTTCCTCATACTCTCATTCCTTTCACTCTTCAACTGGATCTTGGGAGCTCAGCACAGTGCTCTGATGTGGGTCTTTGCCTCTGTTTCCATCTGTTGTTGGACAAAGGCTCTATGGTAATATTTAAGATAATCATCAGTCTGACTACAGGGCAATGCTTGTGGATTCCTTGGCATTTTTCTAGAACCAGATTTCTTGCTAACCCCATAATTTCTCTCTTAATCAGGATATCTCTTTCCATGCTCTCATATCTGTCCTTCCTCCATCACAAGTATCCCATTCCCTCAAGTTCTCCTCAACACTCCCCTTCTCCCCTACCTTCTACCTTCTGCCCCCATGCTCCCAAATTTTTTCTGACAATCTTGTCTGTTTCCAATTTCCAGGTGGGTCTATATATGTTTTTCTTTAGGTTCACCTTATTACTTAGCTTCTCTAGGATCATGAACTGTAGGCTCAATGTCCTTTGTTTATGACTAGTATTCACTTATGAGTGAGTACATACATATTCGCATTATTGGGTCTGGGTTACCTCACTCAAGATAGTATTTTCTAATTCCATCCATTTGCATGCAAAATTCAAGATGTCATTGTTTTTACCACTGAGTAGTACTAAATGTGTAGATGTGCCACATTTTTTTATCCATTCTTCAGTTGAGGGACATCTAGGCTGTTTTCAGGTTCTGGCTATTACAAATAATGCTTTTGTCATAAGATTGAATATTTTTTGAGTATATTCGCAAGAGTGATATTGCTGGATCCTGAGGTAGGTTGATTCCCATTTTTCTGAGAAACCGCCACACTGATTTCCAAACTGGTTGCATGAGTTTGCATTAGCACTACTAATGGATGACTGCTCCCCTTATTCCACATGCTCTCCAGCATAAGCTGTCATTAGTATTTTTCATCTTAGCCATTCTGACAGGTGTAAGATGGTATCTCAGAGTTATTTTGATTTGCATTTCCTTGATTGCTAAGGAAGTTGAACATGTCCTTAAGTATCTTTAGGCCATTTGAAATTCTTCTGTTGAGAATTCTCTGTTTAGTTCAGTATACCATTTTTAATTGGGTTATTTAGAATATTAATGTCTAATTTCTTGAGTTCTTTTTTTTTTTGGTCCAATCAGCCAATATAAAGTTCTTTATATATTTAGGAGATCAGTCCTTTGTCTGATGTGGGGTTGGTGAAGATCTTCTCCTATTCAGCAGGCTGCCTTTTTGTCTTATTGACTGTGTCCTTCACTTTACAGAATCTTCTCAGTTTCAGGAGGTCCCATTTATTTATTGTTGCTGTTATTGTCTGTGCTACTGGGGTTATACTTAGGAAGTGGTCTCCTGTGCCCATGCATTGGAGGCTACATTCCACTTTCTCCTCTATCAGGTCCAGAGTGGTCAGATTTATATTGAAGTCTTTAATCCACTTGGACTTGAGTTCTGTGCATAGTGATAGATATGGATCTATTTTCATTCTTCTACAGGTTGACATCGAGTTATGCCAGCATCATTTGTTGAAGATGCTTTCTGTTTTCCATTGTATAGTTTTAGCTTCTTTGTCAAAAATCAGGTGTTCATAGGTGTGTGGATTAATATCTGGGTCTTCAATTCTATTCCATTGGTCAACATCTCTGTTTTTATGCCAATACCCAGTTGTTTTCATTACTGTAGCTCTGTAATAGAGCTTGATGTCAGGGATGGTAATGCCTCTGGCATTTCCTTTATTGTACAGGATTGTTTTGGCTATCCTGGGATTTTTGCTTTTCCATATGAAGTTGATTATTGTTTTTTCAAGGTCTGTGAAGAATTGTGTTAGGATTTTGATGGGGAATGCATTGAATCTATAGATTGCTTTTGGTAGGATTGTCAATTTTACTATGTTGATCCTTCCTATCCAAGAGCAAGAAAGATCTTTACATTTTCTGGTATCTTCTTCAATTTCTTTCTTCAAAGACTTAAAGTTCTTCTCAAATAGGTCTTTCACTTCCTTGGTTAGTGTTACCCCAAGATATTTTATGTGATTTGTGGCTATTGTGAAAGGTGATGTTACTCTGATTTCCCTCTCAGCTCCTATATCCTTTGTGTGTAGGAGGGCTACTGATTTTTTTGAGTTGATCTTGTATCCTGCCACATCACTGAAAGTATTTATCAGATGTCAGAGTTCTCTGGTAGAGTTTTTAGGGTCACTTATGTATACTATCATATTATCTTCAAATAATGAAAGTTTGACTTCTTCCTTTCCAATTTGAATCCTCTTGATCTACTTATGCTATCTTATAGCTATCGCTAGAACATCAAGCACTATGTTGAAGAGATATGGAGAGAGTGGACAGCCCTGTCTTGTTCCTGATTTTAGTGGAATAGCTTTGAGTTTCTTTCCATTTAATTTGATGTTAGCTTTTGGCTTGCTGTATTTTTTTTTATTATATTTAGATATGATCCTTGTATCCCTAATCTCTCCAAGACCTTTATCATGAAGGGGTGTTGAAATTTGTCAAATGCTTTTTCAGCATCTAATGAAATGATAATATGTTTTTCTTTTAGTTTATTTATATGATTTATTATATATTTATTGATAGATTTTCATATGTTGAACCAGCCCTGCATCTCCAGGATGAAGCCTACTTGATCATGATGGATAATATTTTTGATGTGTTCTTGGATTCAGTTTGCCAGTATTTTATTGAGAATTTTTGCATCGATGTTCGTGAGTGAGATTGGTCTATAATTCTCTTTCTTGTTGAGTCTTTATGTGGTTTTGGTATCAAGGTAACTGTAGCCTCATAAAAAGACTTTGGCAATGACGCTTCTGTTTCTATTATATGGAACAGCTTGAGGAGTTAGGTATAATCCTTTCTAGCAAGTTCTGGTAGAATTCTGTACTAAAACCATCTGGCCCTGGGCATTTTTGGTTGGGAGGCTTTTGATGACAGCTTCTATCTCATCACTGCTTATAGGTCTATTTAAATTGTTCACCTGGTCTTGATTTAATTTTGGTATATGGGATCTATCTAAAAATTGTCCATTTCTTTTACATTTTCCAATTTTGTGGAGTCCAGGCTTTTTAATAGGACCTAGTGATTCTCTGAATTTCCTCAGTGTCTGCTGTTATGTCCCCCTTTTCATTCCTAATTTTGTTAATTTGGATGTTCTCTCTCTCTCTCTCTGCCTTTTGATTAGTTTGGATAAGGGGTTGTCTATCTTGTTGATTTTCTCAAAGAACCAGCTCTTTGTTTCATTGATACTTTGTATTGTTTTCTGTTTCTATTTTGTTGATTTCAGCCCTCAATTTGATTATTCCAATCTTCTACTTCTCTTGGGTGAGTCCGCTTCTTTTTGTTCTAGAGCTTTCAGGTGTGCTGTTAGGTCACTAATGTGTGCTTTCTCCATTTTCTTTATGTGGGCACTAAGTGCTATGAGCTTTCTTATTAGCACTGCTTTCATAGTGTCCCATAGGTTTGGATATGTTTTGTTGGATATGAATTCATTCTCATTGAATTCAAGGAAGATTTTAATTTCTTTCTTTATTTCTTCCTTGACCCAGGGGTGGTTCAGTAGTTGACTGTTCATTTTGCATGAGTTTGTAGGCTTTCTGGGAATAGTATTGCTGTTGAATTCTAACTTTACTCCATGGTGATCTGATAAGACACAGGTGGTTACTCCAATTTTTTTTGTATCTGTGGATGTTTGCTTTGTTACTGAGTATGTGATCAATTTTACAGAAGGTTTTATAAAGTGCTGAGAAGAAGGTATATTCTTTTTTGTTTGGTGGAATGTTCTATAGATGTCTGTTACATCCATTTGATTCATTACATATGTTAGTTCTCCTATTTCTCTGTTAAGTTTCTGTCTGATTAACCTGTCCATTGGACAGTGTTAAAATCTCCTATTATTAGTGTGTGTGGTTTGCTATGCAATTTAAATTTTAGTGATGTTTCTTTTACATATGTGGGTGCTCTTGTATTAGGGGCATAGATATTCAGGATTGAGACTTCATCTTGATGAATTGTTCCTTTTATGAGTATAAAGTGTCCTTCTCCATTCCTTCTGATTGATTTTAGTTTGAAATCAATTCTGTTAAATATTAGTATAGCCACACCCGCTTGTTTCTTAGGTCCATTTGATTGGAAAACCTTTTGCCAACCATTTACTCTGAGGTAGTGTCTGTCTTTGAGGTTGAGGTGTGTTTCTTTCAAACAGCAAAATGCTGGATCCTGTTTTTGTATTCATTCTCTTAGCCTGTGTCTTTTTATATGTGAATGAATTCATTGATATTAAGTGACATTAACGACCGTCGTTGTTAACTCCGGTTATTTTTCAGTAGTAGTGTTTGTGTGTTTCCCTTCTTTGGGTCATGCTGGTGGGTGGTTATCAGATGTCTGTGGTATTGTGGGTGTAGTTAGCTTCCTTGGGTTGAGGTTTTCCTTCTAGTACTTTCTGTAAGACTGGGTTTGTGGCTACATATTGTTTAAATCTCTTTTTGTCATTGAATATCTTGTTTTCTACATCAATGGTGAATGAAAGCTTTGCTGGGTATAGTAGTCTGGGCTTGCATCCATGATCTCTTAGTGTCTGCAGCACATCTATCCAGGATTTTCTGGCTTTCACGGTTTCCATTGAGAAGTCAGGTGTAATTCTGATAGGTTTACCTTTATATTTTACTTGACCTTCTCCCTTTGCAGCTCTCTCTCAAGATTCTTTCTTTATTCTGTATGGTTTGTGTTTTGATTATTATATGGCGAGGGGACTTTCTTTTTATCCAGTCTATTTGGTGTTCTGTAAGCTTCTTGTACCTTCATAGGGATATTTTTATTTATATTGGGAAATTTTTCTTCTATAATTTTGTTAAATATATTTTCCGTGCCTTTGAGCTTGTGTTCTTCTCCTTCTTCTACCCCTATTATTCTTAGGTTTGGTCTTTTCATGGTGTCCCAGATTTCCTGAATGTTTTGTGTTAATAACTTGTTGGATTTAATGTTTTCTTTGACCAATGAGTCTATTTCCTCTATAGTATCATCAACACCTGAGATTCTTTCTTCTATCTCTTGTATTCTGTTGGTTATGCTTGTCTCTGTAGTGCCTGTTCATTTACCCAGATTTTCCATTTCCAGAATTCCCTTGGTTTGTGTTTTTTTTTTTATTACCTCTATTTCAGTCTTCAAGTCTTGAACTGTTTCCATTACCTGTTTGATTGTTTTTCTTGGTTTTCTTTTAGGGATTTATTAATTTTTTCCAGATTTTTGTTTGTCTTCTCTTCCATTTCTTTAAGGGAGTTTTTCACTTCCTCTTTGAAAGTCTCCATCATTTTCATAAAGTTATGTTTAAAGTCATTTTCTTCTACTTCTTCTGGGTTAGTATGATCAAGTCTTCCTGTTTTGTGTCCGCTGGATTCTTGTGTTACAATGTTGCTTTTTAGGATGTTGGAGGAATTCTTGCATTGGCACCTACCCATCTCTTCTTTCAAATGAGGCTGGCAGTGTCTTGGTACAATCCTTGCTGTGGCTTTCTCTTAGGTCCCCTAAGTATTGGAGCAAGCTGTGTAGCAGGGTTCCACAGAGCTCTCAGGGAACTATCCTTTCATTTGTAAAATAAATTTTCTACAAAAACCTTAAAACCTCTCAATTTCACAGAGAAAAATTCAAAGTGTTCTCTTGGTGGGAAATGAGTTGGCATAACTCTGCTCGCCAACATTCAACTTCCCTTTGCTATAAAGCTGCATCTGTTTCATACTGCTGTGTAACAAATACTGTCCCTTCAGACTCAGTTATTAAACTAATGCTTAATATTAAATCTCAGATGCCACAGGTTGGTTAGCCATGCTTCTAGGAGTTAGTATTCATGTGTTTTCTGTCCTTGCCCTTTCCTAAGTCTTCAAATAAGCTCATCTTTCCCTTTGGAATCACATTTTTCATTTCATCAGTACTTGAGAGTGAATGATTTTTCATTTACCATTTCATTCTACCCTCACACCGTTGCTGGCAACAGCACCCTGGGCCTCTGCATGAGTACACCAGAAGATTCTCAAAAGTTGTAGCAACAAATATTATATTTCCAGATCATACAAAATCTCCTGGCAGAACTTTATGCCATTGAAAATAACTTATCTGGTTGTCATTTTGGAGAGTATAAATATAAATGTGCAAATTTCATGGACCTCAGTCTTGTAGCTTGTACACTATCATTCCTGTCCCAATCTATTGGCCAAAGAAGAATACATGGAGATCTTGAGAGCTGAGCAAAGTGAGAGCCATATTTCTCATAAGGGCAATGAGAGGCACTGATCCACAAAAACGTAAATTCCTTAGACAGTTATGACTTTGGGAACTTTACTCTGGCAAAAGTTCTCTCCCTAGGCAGTAGTAATGCTTGCATAATTTGTGATCTTATGAGAATAAACTTCTATGATTTAGGACTTTGGCACCCCTGTTCTGCTTGTTCTTTATACCCGCTAAACCTAACAAGTATGATGTAAATAAGATTACTACCTTCATATATATTGAGCACCCCTTCTCTAATTGTTCTCCATACCCACAAGACATAACAAATATAATGTAAATAAGATTAATATCTTCATAAATAGTTGATTCTTCAGTACAATGAACAAAATAATTAATTATATAAGTTCTTTATACTGTAGGGTTAAATTCTATAAGCAGTAAGGATGAAAATTTCTTACCTCAAGAGCTACATTCATGCATGTCTATGCTCCCAGTAGAGTGACATAGAAACAGACAATTTTAGGACAATCTAAATGCAGCAAGAATATTCTAGAAATCAGAACTGTGCATGCATAGTTCATGAAATAAGACAGCTTTTTATGTATTTGTTAATATTCTTAGAAAGAGAAACAATTACATTTTAGAGGACAAAAGACATTGAAACTAGTTCTGTCTTGGATGTTCGTGTAACCTTAAATAAATTTAGTCAATCAGTTTGAGACCCTTTCCATTAACTTAATATGTATACTAGTCTGAGTCATATTAAATTTCCCAATATTTGTTTGTTTATTTTACCTTCTAGAGATGATAATAATTTGAAGGATTCCAGCAATGCTGGCTTCATAATACTCTACTGGGGGTGAAAAGAGTCCATGCGAGTTGATTAAAACAAAATACTACATATACAATGGTACCATTATAATCATAAAACATGGAAATCCATGGAAAAATACATAGCGTGCTCTAAAGCAAAGCAAACTTGCTTTCCAGGAAGCTTTTTAAATAGCTTTGATGAAATTCGAAATCATGAAAATAAAATCAGGAAATCTACACCACTCCTGGAACAGATGAAAATGGTACAGAGTAGGTAGAAGGGAAAAAATGTTTCTTTCAAAATAAAACAAAGAAAGACACAAAGGAAAAGAAATGAAATTGAAATCCATTATTCAGAAGTATTCCTGTGGGTGGGTGCCTATCTGTTCTTGTTTTCTAACTAAATCAATCAGATTCCTCTTTGGAAGCAAAAGACAAAAGATTAACATGTTTTCTTTGCAAGATGAGCAATAGAGGAATCATGCTGTGGGGTGACTTTCCTAAAAAGAGGTTTCAAATGGAATGAGAGATTGTGAAGGTAACATAAACACCAGCTTTTTCATTGAATTCTTTCTTAATTGTAAGAGAAGCTGACTCATTTGTGAGTCAGTCAGCTACTTGTGATGTTAATGCTGGTATTGAGAAGACTAAAATAAACTATACCTCTCTTTAAACAAAGGAAAGACTGAACACAGCAATGCTCAGTCTTAATCTCCAGCTATTAGTCCAATTACTGGACTTATTTCTTTAAAATGAAAATGCAGCCATGCCTCCACCCTACTTAATAAAATTGCATTTTGATCTTGAGGTTGAAGAACTTAAACTTTTCCTGAAGCTTCACAATTAATTTTATCCTTTAAATCTGCAGAATTGTTCATACTTGTGTCTTATTGTTCCTTTTCATGTACACAACAGAATACAAATCTTTTATCATTTTTCCATTTTTTGCACAACAGAACTCAGGTCTTTATTTTCTCTTTTTCATTTTGACAATATTTCATACAAAATATGTTAGTCACATTCTTTTCCCTTTGCATTTCCACACAGATCCTCCCATATCTCCCTACCCACCCACCTTCATGCTCTTCCTCTCTCTTAAACCAGAGCAAGAGAGCACTGTATACACACACACACACACACACACACACACAAGCGTGCAGACACACACATGCACACACAGCATAAAATTTGTTTGTCTATTTTATATTGGTCAACTGCTCCTGAGCATAAGGCTCACCCTGGAGTATGGTTGATATACCCAGTGTCACTCCACTGTAGAAAACTGATTTTCACTTCTCAAATACTACAAGTTGTTAGTAACTTCTTGGCTATAGGTGGAATATTGTGCTCACTTCCCCTTCTCCATCCTGGGTTTTTTTTTTTTTATCTGTTTTTAACTTGTGCAAGTCTTGCGTATGTTGTCACAGTCTCTGCAAGTGCTTATGTGCATGAGCCCTGTTGTGTCTCTTTTCTTGGAGCTATATACCACCTTTTCACTCTTACAATCTTTGCACCCCTTATTCCACTGAGCTTTGAAGGGAGAAGTATGAAAAATGAATCCCATTCAGAGCTGATTTTTCCAAAACCACTCTCTCTTCACACTGTCCAGTTTTGAGCCTCTGTCTTAACTACCATCTACTACAAGAAGCTTCTCTGATAAGGGTTGTGCAATGTATTAATGCCTGGACATAACAATATGTCAATATGCTTATCATATGCTCATTTAAAAGAATAATTGTAGTAGGTGTTCCTCTAGGTCCATAGCCTACCTAGTCTTGGGTTCTTGTCCTCTTTAACACTGTCAGGTATGGATTTTATCTCGTCTTAACTCCAATCAAAAGGTGGTTGTTTACTTCCAGAACATCTGTGCTACTATTGCATCAAGTATTTATCTTATGTACAGATTGTCATTGTAACACATGGGGTTTGTAGTTGGGAGAGATTAATGATCACTTTAATCCTCTGTTAATGCATTTGCACCTTTTAGTACTGTGAACAGAAGGGGTGAAACTCCTTGTTGAGAACAGGTCAATTTTCCACACTGACTGACATAAGTATATGTTGTCTTCAGCAATAGGGTCTTACTGTCAGATTGTAAATGGTAACCAATAGCATTATCATTATTTGTGATGCTGAAGTGGGTAAATAGGACCCCTTTGGTCAAAACTCAAGACAGTTGTAACTTTTCATGTTACAGAGGGTTTTATTTGGTGGCATGTATATCTTATTGAGACATTGTCTTCCCTGTTACTTGTTAACTGTATATAAATTCCTTTTTGTATGTACAAATTTGAGGAAGTTTTAAATAGTAGATTATATCAAAATTTATGGCATCTTAAAAGGACTATAGTGTTAGTTATCCTTCCCTATCGTCCCTTTTCTACGCCATCTTCCCATCCTCTTCTCCATCTAATCCTCTTATTCTAACACCTCCTTTATCCCATTATAGCACTATGCTACGTTCACTGCTGTCTAACTTAGGGTTTACTTTGCTGTGAAGAGCCACCATTACCATGACAGCTCTTATAAAAGAAAACATTTAATTGATATTTGCTTGTAGCTCAAAGGTTTAATCCAACATTATCATGGTAGGAAGCATGGCAATGCACAAGTAGACATGTCCTGGAGAAGTAGCTGACAGTTCTACATCAGGATCAGGGCAGCAGGAAAAGAATGAGACACTGGACCTGGCTTGAACATTTTAAAACTCAAAGTCCACCCCCAGTGACATATTTCTTCCAATACAGCCACATCTACTTCAACAAGTCCAAACTTCTCAATAGTGCCACTCCATGTGAGCCTATGAGGCATTTTCATTCAAACCCCCAAAGTGTCCTTAGAAGATCCCCTCCTTCTCCCTGAACCCTTACTAGCTTCCTAGTCTCTGTGGATATTCTGAATGAAACACAGATCTCTAAAGTTTAAAAGATAACATCTACATGTAAGATAAATCTTGCAATGTTTGTCATTGGTATGAGGTCTGGGTTACCTCACTCAGAATAATTCTAGCTCCATGCATTTACCTGCAAATTCCATAATGCCATTATTCTTCTTAACTTCTGAGTAATATCATACTGTGTAATATACCAGAGAGTCATTATCCACCCACCAACTGATGGGCATCTAGGCTGTTCCAAGTTTCTGGCTGTTGTGAATAGAGTAGTAACAAACATGGGTGAGCAAGTGTCTCTGCAATGGGTTATAGAATCCTTTTGGTACACTCCCAATATCAGTACAGCTGGACCTTGTGATAGATCAATTTTCAGCCTGTTGAGTAACCTTCCCCTGATTACTATAGTTGCTGCATGAGTGTATACTCCCACCATCAATGGATTAGTGTTACATTTCTCTATATGCTTTTTGCCATGTCTCTCCACACTTTGATATTCAGGTGTCCTTGTTATGGTCTTACATAAACCAATAATCAACTACTTTACTAAAAAAAAAGTTAGCTTAAGAGAAATACTTGTGATAGAAAAAAATGGTTAAAACATGAACTGTACTTACATCTTGTATGTACATGTACAGGTATTTGATACATTGACTAGTGCTAAGAACAATCAGTAAGTGGTGCAGTATGGACTTTATTCATTAAAGGATCAAGAGGAGGACTATATGAAATTGGGATTTGTTCTGGTCCTACAGGAGATGCCAAGTAGAGAGGAATGGGTTTGGCAGGATCTGAGAAAGGAAGCTAAAGAACCTTGGTTTTTAAAGGCAAGTTAATGAGGGTTTTTTGATTTGTTTTGTTTTTTGATTTGCTTTAATTTATTCTTGGGAAAGAAAAAGCTACTGCAGAAAGGTATCCAGGATTTAAATCATTAATATTTTTTATTCTGATTATCCCAGATCTGACTGAATAAGAAAAACTGGATATTAGTTACTGAATAAA
This sequence comes from Ondatra zibethicus, assembly GCA_004026605.1. NCBI lineage: Eukaryota > Metazoa > Chordata > Mammalia > Rodentia > Cricetidae > Ondatra > Ondatra zibethicus. Next base: position 12,882 of record PVIU01019206.1, on the reverse strand, counting down.
ATGGAATTTTTAAATTTTAACTTAAGTCACAGAAATGTCACATATAGAACTTTAATTGAATAAAACAATAAAAGATTTTATCAAAGCAGGCAAATGTTGAATATTGAAAAGTTAAAGGAGAAAAAATTGGAAATAAGCTAAAATATCAGAAAGAGACAAAAATGAGATATGTTATAGTGCCTCTAAATAATAGAACATACAGAGTTACTAAAAGTAACACGTATAAAACAGAAATAGCCTCTCTAATACATCAAGTAAAAATAGAAAATATGAAGCTGAGCTTTATGGTAATTTCACTTAAAGTAAGTAGACTACCAATAACCAGTAACTGAACAGGTAACCTAAAAAGAATGCATGGAAAAATAATCAGAAGAAAATGTTTTAAAAACACTATCTTAAGTAAGAATTTTACTTATAATATCTAGACAACAGATTCTGTTTTCTCTTAATAATTTGTTTCCAGTTCTTTAACTGCAAACATTTATTAGGTTTATAGTCAGGAAAAAATAAACGTGACATGAAGGAATAAATTAATGAAAGACACCTAGGAAAAGGGGCTGCAGATACAGCTCAGTTGGTAGAATGCTTGCCTACCTAGTACACATGAGGTGCTGAACTTGTTCCACAGTATCATATATGCCACACAACAGCACACTTACACAATCCCAGACCTCTTGAGGTAAAAGCAGAAGGATCAGAACTTCAATAATGTCCTTACCTCTCAAATTTGAATCCAGTTTAGGAAATATGAGATCCTGATTCAAAAACAAAACAAAAGATAACATTTAAAGCTCCAAGAATATAGTTTTGCTATTATATGCAGTACACCATGAGGAAGTTGATGAGAATAGTCTGGTAAGGTAGAAGCTGAACATAAGATATTCCTGTGAACATAAAATCAGTCTCTCTGAATAGGGGACAGCAACGTGTAAAAGAAATATCAACAGACACACTAAACAGTTTATGAAGTTATTTTATCCAATATGACCCAAAGAAGTGGTAACCAGCTGTCCTGATGTCAGAATGAAATATTTGCGACACCAAGATGTAGGAGTCTTGTTAATGCCATGAGACCAGAGAGTGGAGACATCAAACCAGAGGTGATCCTATCCATGACCCAGTGGTTATCTTAGGAAGAAGGGAAAATGAGTCACTGAAGAAAATAGACCTAAAAGAAAATTTAATTAAGAAATATTTATCATGAAAAGAAATTTTCAAATGAAGCCATAATCTTTTTTGGTGGTTAAATTGATATTTGCTTGTTTTTGGTAGAAAACAAAGAATGAGGTCAGCTATGGAGAATAAGAATGTTCATTCATGTCATTCATTTGGTGTGGGGTTATCATGACCTGGACCAAATGACAGTGAACACAATTGCTTGCATAGGAAGAAATGGTACTGGAATTAAAAAATCTAATTTTAGAACAAATTTTCTCCTAATTTTATATTAGAATCATGCACCTTAGTGTCTTTTAAAATACCCTTTTTAAAGGTTTCATATATGTTTATTATAAAGCCTTTAGAATGACCAATGTATTTTTTAAAGGCACTCAATAAAAGTAAGTTGCCAGTATTTGTATGACAGCTATCTTCTGTTTGTTCATTGAAATGACATAGTTTGCTCAAAATGCACCTTAGAAGAAGGAAAAGTAAAGTATCCTATAAATGCATGAAGCCTTTGACTCAGTTTTTCAATGAATAGTGAGGACTTCAATGAATGTCATAAGCAAAGAATGAAATTCCCATTAGCATTCAGATGGAGAATTCTTATTGACAAGAAAAGTAAATGAAACTAGACAATCTGCATGCTACAAGAGTGTGTATCAGATCCTAACTATTGCCATTTGCACACAGAAGGGACTAAGAGTCAGATACAAACTATTGAAGAGCTGACTCTGCCAACAAAATCCAAGTCATAGCTGCAGTATGTTAAAATATTGATTTCAACTCCAAATGCCCTAGATTTTATCCCTGAAAAGTGTTTTCCATAGCTGAGGAACCCCAAAAGAGACACCTTTACCAAAACCAACCTCAGAAAAAGCAGAAGATGAACTCAATATGCAGTATTTGCCCTACAGAAGACAGAATTGGGGTCAAGGGAAGCAAAGCTTCTCTAGAGAGATTTGCTGCAGAGTGCTTATTACCTGCCTTGATCTGCTCTTACTGGCCTACCTTAATCTCCTTTTCCAGGCCCGGCTGCTGTGCTCTTGTCTGCTAACAGCAGACAACTGTGCCCTTCATCAGGAAATTGCTTTCTGTGATCCAGAGTTAAACAATTAAACAGAAACCTGTGACCCCCAGCAAAGAAAGACCCACTGTCTTAGTTAGGTTTCCTATTGCTGTGAAAAGAAATCTTGACCATGGCAACTCTTCTGAAGGAAAACATTTAATTGGGTGGCTTACATATTCAGAGATTTAGTCTGTAATCATCATGTTGAGATGATATGTCAGCATGCAGGCAGACAGGCTGGAGCAGTAGCTGAGAGTCCTACATATTTTATTTGCAGGCAACAGGATGTGAGCTGAGACAACGGGCATGGCTTGAGCATATATGAGACCTCAAAACCCACCCTCATAATGGCACACTTCTTCCAACGAGTCCACATCTACTCCAACAAAGTCACACCTCCTAATGGTGCCACTTCCCATGAGCTTATGGGGCCCAATTACATTTAAGCTGCCGCAATCCACTCCCTGGCCCCCATAAGCTTGTAGCTATAGCATGATGCAAAATACATTTTAGTTGAACTTCCAAAGTCCTCAGAGTCTATGATAGTCTCAACAATGTGTGAAAGTTCAAAGTCTCTTCTGAGATTCATCTAATCCCCTATAAAATCAAAAAACAGATAGCACGCTTTCAACATATAATGGCACAGGATGTGCATTACCATTCCAAAATGTAAGAAAGTGGGCACTATGAGGAAACACTGGGCCAAAACAAGACCAAAACTCAGCTGGGCAAGCTCCAAACTCTGCATCTCCAAACTGATGTCAAAACTCTCTTCAGATATCCAACTGCTTTCAGCTTTCTTGAATTCAACAGACTTCTTTCTCTTGGAAGTGTTCCACTCCCCTGCTAGCAGTTTTTCTCAGCAGGTATTTCATGACACTGGCATCCCCAACATTTTGGGGTCTCCAGTAAAATCCAGGCTTCACACAGTGGCCTCTCTGGGCCTTCATGCAGGGGTACCCTTGACACATGTCTGCCCTCAACAGCTTTCCTTAGTTATGGAGAAAGGTTAGAGAATGCCTTTCTTTTGTCCTTGATTCTAAAGTCAGAAGCGTTTGACGAAAACTGCTAAGTTTCCTGCTTTCTGGGGCAGAAATATAGTCCCCTTGGTCAATTACACCTTCACTAGCTTTCTGTTTCCCATGATTTCCTTTGCTGCCTAAGTTTGACTCTTCTGGAACTTGTTCTGTAGACCAGGCTGGCCTAAAACTCAGAAATCTACCAGTCTCTGCTTTCTGAGTGCCATAATTGAATGACACCCAGCTTTAAGCTTTTCTTTTTCCTTTTCACAAGTTGGAAACTTAGCTGAGTAAGATTTTGCCATGAGGTCACCATTTCCTTTACTGAGTTTTTAATCTGTTTATCTCCTTGAAACAGGACTTAGCTCCATTTCACCTCGTAGTGCTCCTTTTCTCCTCAAATTGTACATTTTATATTTTTCCTTTTTCAACTTGCTCCTTTTCATTATAAATCATCATTAGAGTTAATACTAATGATCACAACAGAGTCTATACCAGGCTGTTTTGAGATTTCTTCTGTCAATGGAATTAATCCAAAACTCTCCACTTTAGCCTCAGATAGACTCTTCAGACAAGAGCAAACAGCAGCCATGTCCTTCACAAAAATATCACAAGACTGATCTCTAGTCCACATATTTATCTTCTACTCTGAACCCTCTGGAGCCATCCCCACAAAGTCCAAATTATTCTCAGTACCACTGTCTTCCATGCTCCTACTAGGATGGCCCATTAAGCAACACTTAATGCATTCAACTACTTTTCTAATCCATAGTTTTATGGTTCATATTTCTTCAAACAAAAGTATGGCCAGGCATCTCACAACAATACCACAATTCCTGTCTTAGGGCTTCTATTGCTGTGAAAAGACATCATGAACACAGCAACACTTATAAAGGAAAGCATTTACTGAGTTGCCTGACAGTTTAAGAGGTCTAGTCTGTTATCAACTGGTGTGACATGGTGGTGTGCAGGCAGGCACAGAGCTGGAGAAGCAGCTGAGAAACTTGCATCTTTAAACTGTGGATAATAAGAAATGAACTGAGACATGGCATGTGGCTTACACATGCATGAGATCTCAAAGCCCACCCCCACAGTGGCACACTTCCTCCAAAAAGTCCAAAACTATTCCAACAAAGTCACATCTTCTAATAGTGTCACTTCCTATGAGCTTTTGGGGGCCAGTTCTATTCAAACTACCACACCCATGAATATAATTAACCATTCAAGCCTCAGCTCCTGTTTGTCATTCACAGTCCCAAACTCCCAGTGAGATGAATCAAGGCTACTGCTCAACAGACTTCTTCTCTTTCATTGCTACCTCCCTGCTCCTCCCACTTTGCTCCTTACAGATTTCTCCTTACAGAATAGTTTCCAATAACTTGTTTAAGATTCTCCATCTCCATCTGCTTCTAGAGAAACAAACTTGAGATACTACCATAGAGAGCATAAATCACTGCATCAAGGTCGTTATGTTGACTGAAAATTATGGATGGACATTTGCTGGAAAAAAATGCAACTGCTGTGCATCCCGATATCCCCCTTTCTGAGATAGAATTCTTCCTTGATAATAATCATAGTATTTTGAGTGTCGTATATTGGATGTATCAAAGTAAGATAACTCACCTTATGGTCAACAGATCATGAGAAGTTTCAATACTGCCTTCAAAGATCAATATATTCTGTCTATGGGAAAGGGCATAATAGTATTATGGTAATCACAGGCCTATTACCTACATGTATTAGAGGAACAAGATCAAAGGGATAAATGTGATGGTATTTAGAAGATTGTGGGGAGAAGTTAGGGGGATAGGACATATCTAGGAAGAATTAGGGGGTGGGAGAAGTGAACATAATCATTTTTATGAAATTTTCAAAGAATTAAGAAAATATACAATTTAAAAACAATAATTAAAAATAATTCAAAGCACAGATATATACTTATATGTGTGATGAATAAACACAGGGTAACTATTAGAATCTACTTTCACATTTCTTCATATTAAAAAGTGGCTTGATCAGCAAGTACTCAGATAAAATATGATCCATGGTTTTTCAGTGATACTAGCTTCTGTGTTTATGTTGCCTTAGTCAGTGATCTGTTGCTGTGAAATGACACCATTACCTCAGCAACTCATACAAAAGAAGGAACTTAACTATGGCTTGGTTATAGTTTCAGGGATTTACTCCATTATCAGCATGACAGGAAGCATGGCAGCATGGATCCTTTGGTATCCGGAAGAGAGAGACACTGGATCTGGCTAGCGTTTTTGAAACCCCAAAGCCCATCACCAGTGACAGATTTCCTTCAACAAGACCACACTTACTCCAGCAAGACACACTTCCCAATCCTTCTCAAGTGACACCACTCCCTAATGATTAAGCACTCAAATGCATGAGCCTACAAGTGCCGTTCCTATTCAAACCGCCACAAAAAATATTCATCAAAACACATGATATTAAAAGATCATATTCCAGAGAATCCATACAAGTTTTCTGAAAGTTCACAAAAGGAAAATCAGTGTTTTCTAGATGATGTAATCAAATAAAGGAAATTCACTCAGAAGTGAAGGAAACATTGTATGCAACAATTTCCCAGCCTTGAGAAGACAGAAATGTAGAGTAATAGAGAAAGAAGACTTTGAACTTACTAGGTGAACACTTTCTATTTAGTTATTTGTATGTAAACTGGGGGTGGATTTTGTGAGAACTTAAATTGCTCATTAGTAAAGTAATAAGGCTGTGCTAATAAGGCCTGATAAGTGAGAATCTATAATCATTTGATTGACAGAAGTCACAGGACCTCCTTCAACACTGTGAGAATCCATCAAATTTTATGGATATGGGAGATGTCTTACACCCATCTAGTAGTTCCTGAAATATGAAAACTGAGATATCTATACAGGTGAAGAAGATTTAAAAATAAGAAAAGATAATACTTACTCAGGTGAGTCAAGCAACTTCCTATAAATTCTTATTTAAAATACACATAATTCATTTTACTCTAGACACACACTAAAACTCTAATACTACCTTTATACTATAAAAATGCAACTAATCTTCATACTTGTTATCACCTTGACTCAGATTTGACTGTTGGCAAAGCAGCAACTCTATTACCACAATTGTGTTTCTGAATCTTTCCCTTGATGATGAATTTTTATTATACTACGATTTAAAATAAAGCAGAAGAAATTTGACTAGAAATATTAAGCAGGTTTTTTTTTAAAGCACTTACAGATGTGTGAATTTTGTGAGCTGTATGAAAGTATGAGCATTGACCTCCAAACCTATCTTCTTAGCCAATTACTACAGGAACTCTTCTAACAAGCCATTTAATTAATGTATCCTATTAATTAACATTTTCAGTTTCTCACATGAAACTTAAATACAGATGCTGGCTGAACACTGTCTACTCGTAGCCAACCCTCTGATCTCTTATATGCCTGAAGACTTTTTTTTTGTCAATGAGTTTATGATATTCAGTTTCAAACATTTTTATCAAATTTATTTTTTCTAGCCTGCTCACATTTTCCCCTCCCTCCTCTACTTCAAGTCCCTCCTGCAAACTTCCACTATCCACCACAATTCACTCCTCCTTTCTCTTCAGAAAAGATTAGGCCTCCCATGTATGTCAGCCTGCCATGGCATGTCAAGTTGCAATAAGACTAGGCACCTCCTCTCCTATTAAGTCTATACTAAGCAACCAAGTAGAAGAGTCTGGTCCCAAAGCAGGTAATACAGTCAGAGACAGCCCCTTCCACTATTAGAAGTTCCACATGAAGACCACATTACATAGCCATAAGATGGGTAGAGGGCCTAGGTCAGTCCCATGCAAGCTCTATGGTTGGTGGTTCAGTCTCTGTGAGTCCCTATGAGCCCAGATTAGTTGATTCTGTAAGTTTTCTAGTCCTGTCCTTGACCCCTCTGACTCCTGCATTCCTTCTCCCCCTCTTCCGTAGAATTCCCTGAGCTCTGCCTAACATTTGCTGTGGGTATCTGCATCTGTTTCCATCAGTTGCTGGATGAAGCCTCTCTGATGGCATATGGGTTAGGCACAAATCTATGAGTATAGAAGAATATCATTAGGAATCATTTCACTGATGTTTTTAAATTGCCAGTCATGTTTCATTCTATCCCAGGTCTCTGGGCTGTCCAGCCTCTGGATCCTGGCCCTCTGGGAAGTGCCAGGGGTGGGCTCCCTCTCATGGTGTGAGTCTTAAGCCAGACCAGTCATTGTTGGGCTACTCCCATAATTTCAGTATCACCTTTATCCCAGCACATCTTGTAGGCAGGACAAATTGTAGGTCAAAGATTGTGTGACTGGGTTGAAGTCCCAACCCCTCCAATGGAAGTCTTACCTGGTTATAGTAGATGGCCACTCAGCTTTATATGGGAAAACAAAAACCCCAGGATAGCTAAAACAGTGCTGTGCAATAAAAGAATTTCTGGAGGTATTACCTTCCCTGACTGCAAGCTGTACTACAGAGCTGTACTGAAAAAAAAAACATGGTATTGACATAAAAACAAACAGATTGAGCTATCAAACTGAATCAAAAACCAGATATAAATCCACATACATATGGACACATGATTTTTGATAAAGAAGTCAGAAATATACAATAGAAAAAAGACATCTTCAATAAATGGTGTTGGTCTAATTGGAGGTCAGCATGTAGAAGAAAAGAAATAGACCCATATCTACCACCTGCACAAAGCTCAAATCTAAGTAGATAAAAGACCTTAACATAAAACCAAATACACTGAACCTGATAGAAGAGAGAGTGGAGAATAGCCCTTAATGCATTGGCACAGGAGACAACTTCCTGAACAGAACATCAAGAGTACAGGCACTAAGATGAACAATTAATTAATGGGACTTCATGAAACTGAAAGCTTCAGTAAGGCAAAGAACACTATCAAAAGGACAAAACAGCATCTTACAGAATGGGAAAAGATTTTCACCAACCCCACATCTGACAGAGGGCTGAATATATATTAATATATTATATTAATATAATAAATATATTAAGAACTCAAGAAACTAAACATTCAGTCTCAAAACATTTTAAAACTGTTATATCTTAATAATGATTACATTATTCAAGAAAATGCTATACAAAAATCATAAAATATGAGTAGAAAGATGACAGTGATAATCCTAAGAAAATCCTTTGTGATTGGCTATGCTCAGTTTTCGATGAAATGATTCCTGGATGCTGTAGCCATAATATTTGTCTCTAGGTAAAATTTATGAATTGAAACTATCACCTTCCCCAAGGTGATGATCCATAAATCTCTGAAATTTAAATTTTTATTTTCCTTCACCAACTGGTTCCCATTGCCAGTCTCTATTGCAGTGTTGGAGAAATATTTTATCTCAGCTATTGTTCACTCTGTTATTCCAGGCATGAAATTTTCCAAATATCCATTGTCTTGCTCTCTCCATCTCTATAGATCTGGAGTCACCTTCTAAGACAGCTGGATATATCAACAGTCAAGGCTGGAAGAAAGGAGAACCCTGACTCCATATGACCTCCTATCCTTACAAAATGCTATAGTTACCAATGGCACTTTTCCTTGTTGATGCACTGACCCCTTTACAGGGTTGGGCTTCTCTAGTCAATATACTCACATTCACAGATGACATCATTTCTTTACTGCCAAAACAGATTCTGCAGCAGCTTCTTGGATATTCACTTTGCCTTCAGAGCACAATTAAAAACATTTCCACTCTCACATGAGACAGCTCACAATGAGGAGCACAGGGGTCCAGATAACAGGCATTACCTTGGCAACAGTCAGTTAAAAGTCTGTGTATTGGTGTCCTAAGCTAGTGAGGATATACCATGGTCGATAAAATCCAGGTTTAAAATGTCTCTCTTGGAATTATCACCTTATAGCTGTTCATTCTATTTGTTTCCCAAGGTAATCAAAACTTATCACTTATATAATTATACTATTGGCTTTTTACAGTAGAGTGAAATTTTCACCAATTTCTTGATGGCATAAACTTCACTTTCTTTTTTTTAATACTTATTTATTATGTATACAATATTCTGTCTGTGTGTATGCCTGAAGGCCAGAAGAGGGCACCAGACCTCATTACAGATGGTTGTGAGCCACCATGTGGTTGCTGGGAATTGAACTCAGGACCTTTGGAAGAGCAGGCAATGCTCTTAACCACTGAGCCATCTCTCCAGCCCATAAACTTCATTTTCTGAGGGCATAATAAATCTTTAAAATTCTTTTCAAAAAGTGGTCTCCTGGCAAAATTATTCGAATTGCAAGTCCTGGAAGTTCATTGGGGTAGCTAAGGAAGTCAACTCTAGAAAAAACTGTCCTCAAAGAACTAAGTCCTGACTCTCATTTTTCATCAGTACAATTTGATATAAAATGTTTTCATTATGAAATATAAATTATACCGCACATATTCATGGAATTGAAGATTAACTTATGTACCCAAGTCTCTTAAGTCATTACCTGGCACATAACTTGAGGTATAGTTACTTTCTGTAAATATGCATATCGTTGCCTTTAAGGAGACATGTAAGACTCAGGAAGTACATGAAGCTTTCAAGGCTCAGGATGCTAAAAACAGTGTGCAGAAGCTCTTTAACTTCCCAAGATCCACAAAGTCCTTGCCAAGAAGACACAAGTAGTAATAGCTGCTAGGGAAAGGAGACATTCCAGCCAGCTGAACTGATGGGAAGTTAGACAGAGAGCTGCAGGGTTGTAGCTTCCATTCATTTTGGTGAAACTAGATTTTGATGGAATCATTTCTTGGGTTGGTCCCTGATGGTCTAAGTCAGGTGATTGGATGTTTGGTCACATCTTCCCAGGAACTGACACAGCATATATACTCAGTAGAACGAAGCTAAATATTTTAAAGAGTATGGAGATTTTTCAAAAATCTCTAGATTGAGGTTTCCTAATATTCAAATCACTGTGATCTGGAATCACTTAATCCTTTGTTGGGGATTACATGACTATCAGCCTCCCTGACCTATACACACTACATACCAACAACGTCCACCCTAAGTGACAGAAGAAGTATCTGGACCAAAAGTGCCCTTGGGTGAGCAAAACCACCCTCTTTGAGAACCACTGCACTAGATGGACATTAAAAGCTAAGAATTTGAACCTCTTTTTCTACTTTTAGGCTTTCTTGCTGATGATAAGTCTCAGATTTGCAGATTAATTTCAGCAGATGGCTTGAGGATTGTCATAAAAGTTTTGAAAAGCCAAGTTAATAGTCCAATATTATGCCATATCCTTTAGTAGAATTTAAAATCATATCCCTACTGTGACACAGCAGAGAAGTGACTCCTTTTCTTATTCTGCTTTTGCTTTATCTTATTTCCTACAGGAAAAAAGTAGTCATATTTATGTTACAGCAAGTGCTTGAGGAGATAAAGACAAGTCCCACTAAAGATGCAGTAGTATAAGGCTCTGACCATTTATATTTTTAAATTCATTGTAATGACCACCCCATGCTTAATTAGAAATGTTATCCACATGCATACTATTAAACAACCTACCCACATTTCATGGCTGAACAAGACCTCTGTTTAATAATCTAATTTGTACTGCAATGAAAATAAAATTAGCTTATGAATGCTACTGGCAGTTTACAATTTAATTCACTAGTAATGTTTCCCTTAATATAATGTAAGCCTGTCTGCTCACTGTTTGCAGTATTTTGAATGCAACTTTCATTCAATAGATTTGTTCATGGTATGGCTCACTGGGGGTTTGAAATCTGGTCTTCAAAATAGGATTGCATTTTAATGATTTATGCAAATATGACTTTTTAATCTAACCTTTACATTCTTTTCATTCTTTCTTTAAAGGGTTTTGCTTCTTTAATTGTCATATTATTATCTGAAATGGATGTATCTCTGCATAAATATAATGAAAACCTTGAAAATGAAAATAGTTAAGAATAAGAAGAGAATAATTTTGTTTGTGTAATCTGTAGTCTAGTCCTTAGCCTGTTTCATTTTCCTCAAATCTGTGAAATGGGAAAAAAAAAAACAATGCGTACCAAAACATTGTTTGAAGTATTGATTGCTTGGATTAGTAAACATAACATGAGTAGAGAAATTTCTAGTTCATAATTTATATTGTGTGTTAATTATTTAAAGTAATAAAAATAAAACAATTAAGTCAACCAATTAAGTGCACTGAATTACAGAAATGTTAAGTTAAATTCAGACTATCCAGAACAGTGGCACTTGTCTCTAGCTTGCCTTTAAAAGACACTCTTCTAGACACTCCTACTGGACAACACTGTCGTCTTTCAAAGCTGGCCTCAGCACTTGTGATTTCAAAACTCCAGATAACTTCAGCCTGAGAACAATGGTTGGAACCAAAGATAAGAACAATGAACTGTACATTCTTTCTGTGCACTGGAAGTCAAATAATGAAAGTTTGACTTCTTCTTTCCAATTCGAATCCCCTTGATCTCCTTATGTTGTCTTATTGCTATTGCTAGAACTTCAAGCACTATATTGAAGAGGTATGGAGAAAATGGACAGCCTTGTCTTGTTCCCGATTTTAGTGGAATCGCTTTGAGTTTCTCTCCATTTAATTTGATGTTAGCTGTCAGCTTGCTATATATAGCATTTATTATATTTAGGTATGAATGTTGTATCCCTAATCTCTCCAAGACCTTTATCATAAAGGGATGTTGAATTCTGTCAAATGCTTTTACAGCACCTAATGAAATGATCATATGGTTTTTTTCTTTCAGTTTATTTATATTATGGATTACATTCATAGATTTTCGTATGTTGAACCAGCCCTGCATCTCTGGGATGAAGCCTACTTGATCAAAATGGATAATTTTTTGATCTGCTCTTGGATTCGGTTTGCCAGTATTTTATTGAGAATCTTTGTGTTGATGTTCATGAGTGAGATTGGTCTGTAATTCTCTTTCTTGGTTGAGTCTTTGTGTGGTTTTGGTATCAGGGTAACAGTAGCTTCATAAAAAGAGTTTGGCAATGACCCTTCTGTTTCTATTATGTGAAACACATTAAGGAGTATAGGTATTAGCTATTCTTGGAAGTTCTGGTAGAATTCTGCATTAAAACCATCTGGTCCTGGGCTTTTTTTGGTGAGGAGGTTTTTGATGACAGCTTCTATTTCCTCATGACTTATACGTCTATTTAAATTGTTCACCTGGTCTTGATTTAATTTTGGTATATGGTACTTATATTAAAAAATGTCCATTTCTTTTACATTTTCCAATCTTGTGGCATACAGGCTTTTGTAGTATGACTAATGATTTTCTGAATTTCCTCAGTGTCTGTTGTTATGTCCCCCTTTTCATTTCTGATCTTGTTAATTTGCATATTCTCTCTCTGCCTTTTTTTCACATTTAATTTTTTATTATTGCATTATAAATAGTACCATTCAAAATTTCCACCTCCTCTGCTCCTCCCATTTCCCTCCCGCTTCCCCACTCCCCCTCCCCTTTTCCCCTCCAGTCCTAAGAGAGGGCAGGTTACCCTGCCCTGTGGGAAGCCCAAGGCCCTCTCACCTCCATCCAGGCCTAGGAAGGTGTGAATCCAAACTGACTAGGATCCCAAAAAGCCAGTACATGCAGTAGAATCAAATCCCAGTGCCATTATC